>JBBPCX010099870.1:8123-20241 GCA_037974365.1 Hydrocynus forskahlii
CCTCTCACCTGCACGCGCGTGTTTACGGTGAAACATAGCTGCTGACTGAAAGTGGTAGAAGAGACTAATGAAAGACAAATGGCCTGCACAGTTCAGTGATAATAAAACAGCCTGTGATTGAGCATTTAGCTTTGGTAGATTAGACTTTAGCAAACACTTGATTCTAATCACTCGTGTTTGGGCAGATGAGAGAACAATATTACACATCTTATGTTAATGAAAAAGGAAGGGGAGGGTCTGACTTGCATGGTTCTGTTTAACTAAACCAGCAACTGACATTTATCCATTTAGCAGCCGCAAGGGCTTCATTTACTGCTCATGGGTTTAAGGCGCAAATGCGTAATTCAGTGAGTAGTAGAGGATGTGAACAGCTTGTAGAAATCAACAAAATTGGTCTGGGTCCTCACAGCACACAGTAAAAAAACAATTGTTATTGGTTAGACAGCTATTTGCATACTGCAGCCTTCACCTATTGCATTATTGCATGCCACTGTTGCAAAATATTATCTGATAATCTACTACGCAGCTCTCTGTGTGTATATGTGTGACCTTTTATATGTATGAGTGTGGGAACACTGTTTTAACTAATAACCATATATCGCCTGTTTTAATGGACTGTTATGCAGTTTGAAATGCTTAACCAGGGCATATCCAGGAAGAATAGACTTGAGTGCTCTTTTAGGAATATAAAGAAAAATAATGCTGTTAATGGGTCCCCTCCAGTTTTAGTGTGGAAGCATCATTTTTCATGTTTGAGAATATCTGTACCCCCTACTTCACCTTTATTGCTGGTGGCCCGTTGGGCTGTGTTTTATTTTTCCATAACTGAGACACTCCTCACCTCCAGCCAAACACACTGCTGTTGCTAAGCAGTCAGAGGGACCTCAGGGCCATGGCTCAGCACTTAGTGCTTCATCAAGGTGAAAAATAATGACAGGGCACTATTTGTGTGCAAGTGTGTTTGTGTGTGAAGGAAAGTGTGTGTGTTCTTAAAGATCAGGCAGCTCAGCATTGTTCTATAAATGACCTTTCCGTTGTGGCTATGGAATACACTGTGTTGGCACTATATTTTTTGTCTAATGCTGTGTGTGTGTGTGTTGCAGCATTATCTCCGGCTCATGGCCTTTGGGCAGATCTACAAGGTTTTAGAGATGGATCCACTTCCTTCCAGCAAACCCTCACAGAAATACCCCTGGTCAGACAAAGAAGGTGTGTGTTTGTGGAGTTAAGGTCTCTGTTGTGTTGTAATGAAACATAGCATTAATGGTGTGTGTGTTAATCAGGTACAGGGTTAAAAAGACCTTATGAGGACGGTCTGATGGATGACAAAGACCTCATCAAGAAGATGAAACGCAACTTGAGAAAAGGTCAGCCCTTCTCTCTCTCTCTCTCTCTCTCTCTCTCTCTCTCTTTCTTTCTCTCTCTCTCTCTTTCTCTCTCTCTCTCTCTTTCTCTCTCTCTCTTTCTCTCTCACTCTCTCTCTCACACACACACACACACACACACACACACACACACACACACACACACACTCACACCTCACAGGCTAATGTTAGTGTAGCATGCCTCCCAGGCCGCAGTAATGGCCAGACAACAGCTGAAAAGTCCCGGAAGCTTTGTAGCCATGCAAGGAAATACCTGGCCTTGATCAAATCTCTGTTTTAATTTGACATGTTCCACCAACTTGGTCCCCAAACTTTCCCTCTAGATCGTCAGCTATTGATATTAGCAATTGAAATAATGTAATCAATGTTATGTGTATTTAAGTCAAATTATTCTCCAAGTTGTGTGGCTATTACAATTGGTCCAAGTTGTGTGCAATTACATTGGATCAAGCTGCCTGTAAATCTGTGATTGAGTCATAAATGATATTGTGTACTCAGGAATAAGCATTTTTACCATTTAAAAATGCTCAAAGATTTACACTATTGGAATGTTTATGCTGTTAATGTAATTTATTTGAACAACCTACATATTTTTACTGTACAAATCTCCCAACTTTTTGAAATACAGTAACCCCCCACTTTGATTCGGATCAGCAGTTGCTGTTTCAGTCCATCATAGATTTTCGAACCTCCTGCCTCCGAGTACAGCTGACTATGACGTCCGGCACTCTTGCGCCACCCGGTGGTTACCAAGGCAATCAGACACCTGAACGGAATGAAGCTCTGCTGCTCAGCGCTGCCCCAAACATAAACAAGCAATGTGAAGACGAGGAGGCGTGGCACACGAGGCCCAAACATCACAGTCAGCTGTACTCAGAGGCGGGAGGTTTGAAAGTAGCCAATCCGAGAACGTAATTTATTTCTCTGTGATGCTGCACTTCAGAATTTCCCCCGTCTAGCGTTTAGAGTGTTCTCTGTTTCATTTTGTTCTTCTTAAAGCCCTGTATTTTTATTACTGTAAATTAAATTATTACTGTATTTACCTGCTTATACCAAAGAAAACGACAGTGCATACCAAAGAAAGCGCCTGTGCATGAATTACAGTACAGTCTATACAGGGGTAATATCGGCATTTTACATTCTAGCACTGCGGGAATTCAGTGTAAACTGTACAGTACGAATACGGGTTTACCTTTACATTTTCTTTAAGGCTAATGAGTTTAAAAAGAAATTAAAGTGTTTTGGGTGCATATTTGGGTGCATATTTAGGGTTTACACTATTAAAATTGGCATTTTTTTTAACCACATCACAACAACGTGGTTTTTCACCATATGTGCATGCTCTTGGAACGTAACACGAGGGTTACTGTATATACAGTTTTGGTTATATGTGGGTATTTTTATGTGAACCATAACATCAGCTACCTGTCTCCCCGCATTCTCTGCAGTACTGCTTCACACATGCAGTCAAAACTCATTTAAAGGATTTAAATACAATTATTTTTCAATTATTTATCACCAACACTCACCTGAAGACATAATTACATAACAAAATGAATGTGTGTATTTGAATAACCATACTTACAGCCCTCCTCCCCCTTTCTGTGCAGTTCTGGACAGTAAGGCAGTAGACTCCAACCAGCCCATGAATGCACTGATGCGGCTGAACCAGATCCGTCCGGGGCTGCAGTATAAGCTGCTGTCTCAGTCCGGTCCGGTTCACGCCCCAGTCTTCACCATGTCCGTAGACGTGGATGGCACCATCTATGAAGCTTCCGGCTCATCCAAGAAGACGGCCAAGCTGCATGTGGCTGTTAAGGTAGGATTATGGTTCTGCGTAGAGCTGTGGGGTTTGGGGGCAGCCAGCCGCAATGCAAATCATGTTTGTTTTTGGTGCAAAAACAAGAGTATTACACCGAACAAAACTTTATTCAATTCATAATAAATCTCCTCTCTTCTTACGAAAACAAATGAGATACACTTTCCACAGAATGTCTCATCTTATTTTAGTGAGTAAGAAATAATTAAGCCAAATGTAATGGGATGTGTTTCAGAGCATGCCCACCAGTGAAAAAATCTGAACATTAAATCTTACATTTCTAAGTTGTTTTTTTTTTTATTTTTATTCAAGCTGTTTCAATACAAGCAAAAACTGTAAACCTGTTCGAAGATTTCCTGCCATGAAGAATTTTGCCCTTAATACACAAACTATTTAAGCTATTTGGGTGACTATTGTGTTTGTTAGCAACATGAGCCATGTAGCTTCAGATCTAAATTAAAGAAGCAACATTTGGACATTGAAAATGTCTTTGCTCGTCTGAGGTAAATGGGGGAAAAATCACTTCACTGTTTATCTTAAATCTGTTAAATGTACATTTGGAAGTATTTTGCATAGCTGAACATTCTACAGAGCCCTTTGCAGCAGCAGATTCTGAAGAGCTGTGAGGGAGAGACTTTTAGGAGACCTAGTGAGGTGTCCTGGATGTCCTGCGTAGAGCCATATTGGGGTGACCTACTGGGCTCAGAATAGACCAAAGGTAGCCTCAAAACATCCACATAAAACACTGCTGGGGCTGTAGTTTGGCTGTGCTATAGTGAGGGGACCACTGTGAAAGAATTTAGCACCAAAAGAGCACAGCCATCATTAGAGCAACACTAGCACAGGGTATTGTTGCAATCAAAGCTGGCACTAATACTAGTACCAATAACTTAATTCTAACACTGATTTTAACTAGTACATCCACAGATTGAAACAATTTCAGCCCAAAGGCAGTTTAAACACCTAAAATATTTGATTGCTGACATTACAACAACGTGATTATCAAAACATAAAAAATGCTCTGAAAAGCTAGCTGTCCCTAAACTTTTGGCTTTTATGGGCAGTTCATCTACTCATTCTGTATACTTTTCTCACACACAAACACACACACACACACACACACACACTTTCTGTCAGCTCCACTTATGCACCTAGAATCTGTCTCTCCTGCACACACACACATTCAGAGGGGCTGTGATGCAAGGAGGGTCCAAATCTGTGTAATTCCAACGCAATTGTGAACAAAGGGAATGTGTGGAGCAGGAGATGGTCTAATCCTCTTTCCTCCAGAGCATGGCCATAAAAGGCTCTGTCCCCTGCCCAAACACCAGCAATCAATTTGGGTCAGACATCCAAATAAGCAGAGCCTCTCACATGGAGCTCCATTACAACACAGAGAAACATGCACGCACACACACACGTACACATTCAATCACTGAACAGAATTTTACAGAAATCCAATTGAGCTTAAGCAAAGAATACATGTTCTACTCACCATCTGACCTGCCCTCGATTTCCTTAATTTTTCTTATATAAAGATACAGTGCCTGTGCTTCCCTCATTAATCTGTAGAAAGTCACAGTAACAAGCAAGAACATGATGTAATCTCTCACAGCTCACTAAAGCAAGTGGAGAAAATCTGTGGAAAGTACAGATTTCTGTCAATCCACACTTGAATATTCTAGTATCTCATTTTGACTGATGAATACTATACTAAGATAATCTATTTGTAATCATTGTGAAGTTCTCTGCTATGAGATTAGATCACCTCTTTTGAAGTAAGAGTGGATCAGATATTAATATAGTTTAACATTGTAATATATAACTCTGTTTTCATATATATCTCTTAAAAATATGGGTTCAAACTTTTGGATAATTAAAGGTTATGTAACTATAGAAAACTTTCTGAATCCCAGGCCTGTGTTCACACAGTGCTGAAGAGTTTAATTCTTACTTTTCTCATTTGTCTCAACTAAATCTGTGTCACTTCAGAGTGTGTTGCAGCAGACAGGTTTTCTCCAGCATAGTGATCATCCAGACCTGTAATTTGACCACCATGTCTTCAGGTCAATAAAAAATCTGAACACTAACCTTTTCCCATTGTTCTACACTGAATTTGTGAAAAGCACTTTCAATACAGCCTATAGCATGTTATTTAACTCTAAGCCTCTTAGATACTGAATGGGATTCAGAGATCTGTAGAAAAGCAGTGCTCTGTTTTATTAAATTAGTTTGTAGCTTTTCTGCATGACTATCTAATACATCAATGTGAAATTTGTTCAGTTTGTTTGCACAAATTGCATGAATATATCCTTACTTGGTACTAAATTGGTTACTGAGCTGGAGTTAAGTATGACACTAACAGTGTAAGTTGAAACTTCGTATGTCGAGAACATTGTAACATTTGTATGTAGGAATTTGATGTGCGCATCACATCGTTTATTTGCATGTAATGACTGTCTGTTGTATTACATTCCTGTGTGTGTGTGTGTGTGTGTGTGTGTGTGTGTGTGTGTGTAGGTGCTACAGGCCATGGGATACCCCACAGGCTTTGACACTGACTTGGACTCTATGAGTGCTGATGAGAAGTCAGACAGCGAAGGGAAGAGCGAGACATCTACACATTCGAGCAATAACACACCACACTCCACAGACAGCTCCAACACACTGGAGGTACACACACAGTCTCAAATCTTAATTAGAAATGCTGCAGGCACCCACATACTGACACAAATCTTGATTTCAACATTCTTGACACTGGAATAGAACAGGAGTGACTGTGCTCATGGTTTCTCTAATATATTGTAATAAAAGCCAAACAGAGCAGCTCATTATCAGAGCCCGTTAATCACATTTGACCCAAAAGACCCACAAAAGAGGTCCTGATTTATGGATTTTTCCCAAAAGCTACATTTTGTATGTTTTGAAACATAAAGATCAAAATCCTTCCTTTTTGTTACTAATGTAAAGGTTATAATTAGGCTTTGTTTTAGAAACTGAACCTCTTTCTCTGTGTACACACACACACAAATATATATATAATATAATCGTTTTTACATCCTTGTCAAAGTATGGGAACATTTGTCCCGTAGAAACTAATGTGCGTGTTGATGTAGGTGCGAACTCAGGGTCCTATTCTGACAGCAAGTGGTAAGAACCCGGTGATGGAGCTGAATGAGAAGCGGCGAGGCCTGAAATATGAGCTGATCTCTGAGAGCGGCGGCAGCCATGACAAACGCTTCGTTATGGAGGTGAATTACACATATGCAAATAGCAGTGTATATCACTAACAAATTAACATGTATTACAATTAATTAGAGCTATTATGTTTATTGCCATTAAATGGTATTAGCCTTAATCACATAAGAGATTTAAAGAGCTTTATAAGAGAATTTCTAAAACAAAATGGCAGCATAACGTTATTTTGCTATTTAATATCATCTGGTTATACACTGATCTACCATAACATTAAAACCACTGGCACCTGTCATATAAGATATATTAGGCAGCAAGTGAACTGCACTGATAAACAGTGACAGCATCCTCTATGGGAAGAAGGCAAGCTGGTGGAGGCAGTGCGATGCTCTGGGTAAAGTTCAAAGAATGGTGTAAGGAACATGATGGATAGAGATCTGGGGAATTTGAAGGCCAAGTCAACACCTTGAACACTCTATTTGATCATCTGTAGGATGTGCTGGTCAAACTTGCAGGACTTGAAGGATCTGCTGCTAACGGCCTGGTGCAGATACCACAGCACACCTTCAGATGTCTTGTGGAATCCAGATTGCACAGTATTAGGATGGTAGTTTTAATGTTATGGCTGATCCATGTCTCACTTAGACCAAAGTACAGTCTTTTCTGCATATTTGTCATGTGGTGCCCTCAGTATTGTTTGGTTCATTGGCAAACACAGTATAAAATAAACTATTACAATTTGTTGTGAGCTTGTCACTGAATGTTGTGTCTCGTGTTTCCTTTGGCAGGTGGAGGTTGATGGGCAGAAATTTCGTGGAGCAGGGCCCAATAAGAAAGTGGCCAAAGCCAGTGCTGCCCTTGCTGCCCTGGAGAAACTGTTTTCTGGGCCCAATGCTGCTTGCAACAAGAAGAAAAAAATCATCCCGCAGGTGAAATGCCAATAACATTATTAATATTCAGAGAACATGACTTTAAACCTCGGGAGATAAATATGTAAGCATTGATCAATATCGCCTGATCAGTGAGTTACTGATCAGTGTTTGTCCTACAACTAATCAATTCCCTGACCTTGACTATAAAGCCAATTGATCCAGCTTTTAAAGCTCCTGTTTGACTTCATGTGGATCAATTAATTCCTTATCCTTTTAAGGGACCACAGTGTTGCATCTCTGCAGGATCTGAACTTTGTTGTAGACCACAACAACCATTATGATTGTAAATCTAGGTTTACTCTGAGTGCTGCACGTTCTTTCCTGCATCTTTTAGCACACAGTAAGACACTGTTTGTGCACTGTGCAAAATTAGGGGTGGAATGATATTTAAAAAAATAGACATTGCGATTGCTTATATAGTTTTAGATTTCTTTTAAAATTCTTGTATTTATATTATTTATTTTTAGACATTTTTAATTGACTCTTAGCTGTTTAAAGTCAACGATGAAGTTTAATGATCAGTACCGTTTACCCTTTGTAAACATAGGATGCAGGTTTTAGCCAAATAATTACATTTTCACCATTCTTTCCACTATTCTGCATTGGACTAAAAGGTAACATATACTGCTATTAAGAAGCAGGTAGTGTTTATGCACTACTCACTGAATTTGACACGTTCCCTTTCATGGCAACATTCTTTCTGAGTGTTCTGCAGAACAAGCAGATATCTTTAATGAATTTTCTCTCAGCACTTTTTAATAAAACCAAAATGTGACCATACTGTAGACTGTCACAGCCCATGGCTACAATGTGAGACATGAGATAAAAATAGTGTTGGTAAAAGTGTTTTGTGCTTATGTGGGAGGTAAAGCAGAGCGAAAGAGTACATTTGTGTGTATGAGAGATGTGAATATTGGCCTGACTCGTGTGTGTGTGTGTGTGTGTGTGTGTGTGTGTTGAATAGAGTAAAGGAGTGATTGCTGCAGCCGCTGCTGCCACTGCTGTGGCAGTTCAAGCAGCTCGAGGAAGAGGAAGAGCCGCACTCACGCGAGGAGCCTTCGTCAGTGCTGCCGCTCCAGGATATGTCACACCAGGTGGGATAAATGTCTCAGAAATCCCTGGAGTTTTTGGCATCTGGGGGTACACAGTAAACATGTTTTCTTTTTTAGTGTTGAGTCTCTGGTGAAAATAGCTACACTATGATTAATGACTATCCTTGAATATCAGCTGATACTGATTGGATATTTTTTCTTTAAAAACTATTAAAAACTTTCTAATTAAGGCAGTTCACATAAGCTGGCCATCTGTTCACTCAAACCTTTCTGACACTGCACTACCCTGAAGTACGAAATATAGTAAACAACACTTAAACAAAACCCATTTACCACTAACACAAAAATATGTATGCAAAAGAAATAAATACAGTAATATTAGGTACTGCGTGTGTTGAAAGGAGTTATAGTTGATTCCTAACTGGCTGCTTCTCATATTAACAGTAAGCAGTGTTTGCCTGCTGTTGCCATATGATCTGTTGGCTTGCACAAGCAAAACATGCATAGCTATAAAATTTACACTACACAATATGGGAATCTGCAGAGCGTTATGTCAGGTGACCTCTGATTTGCTCTGGTAGCCTTGGAGGTTTAAATAGAACAGTACTCAACCAGAACTAGGTGAAAATGAAATGAGTAGTTCAAGGATTGGCTGATAGAAGAGCTGAGACTTTACAGACATTTATAAACAGTGAAGTGAGAATTTTAGTGAGAGAAAGGAAATTGAGATTTTCTTAGTTTTTTTCTGTATATTCTACATTGGAATCTTCCCCTCTAATGCACAAGTTATTGTGCAAGTATGTGAGAAGAGTATTTAATCTTGTTTATCAGTGTGTCTCAAACCCTTTTTGCAGGTTTTGGAAGCCCGTATGGTTACGGTGCTGCTGCTGCTCCTGCATATGGTACGTACCCCCTTCCCCCTGCCCCGCTCTGACTGTAGGGTCCAAATCTGCCCCAACTACCCCTAAACCCCACCTTTCATTCAGCTCTAAATTGGGCCAGCCTTGAACCTGTCCAGTCAGCAATCTCTCTGTTTAAAGTCAAGCTAGTAAATCCCCCTGGCCAATGGGAGGACAGGGTCATAACCTTTTGGTTCTTCCTGTGGTTGGAGCAAGCCTTGCTTCGCTTCGGCTGGGTGTTTTGAGCGCTGCTTTGTCTGAGTCTGCCTGCTCCCCCTCTAACTCCACCCCCGTCCATGACTCTGGACACCTTTCTTTCACAGTGTCAGAATGGCTCTGCTGTCTACAGCACTAGGATACCCAATTCAAAGCAGCTGAGAGAGAAAGAGAGAGGAGATGAGACCATTGTCACTAAAGCATTTAGAACATAAATACGTGTATAATGTGTATAAATCACAGTTTTATATGCATTATACATTAATTTACCTGTTTACACTGAAACAAACTCAGATACAGAACCTGCTACAGAACATCAACATCAAATGTACCTAAAATCAAATGTAAATGCAATTACAAAACAATTTAACCGACTGTACTTGTGTAAATGCCTATAAATAACTATCTAAGATAAATCAACAGCAATCATTCCAGCTAATAAGGCAGCTCTAGTCTAGTCTGTGAACTGGTTTCGGACAGCCTGCCAAATGTAGCATTGATTTAGAGCAGCGTTTCTGCACAGCTCTTCATGAGCAGGTGTTGTCACTGCTAAACCCAACCAGCTGCTGAGGCAGGATCTTCTCACTCTGCAGCCTCGGAGGAGTAGCATGTCTCTCTTTCGTCACCGAACACACACACACACACACACACACACACACACACACACACAGGATAGCTCAGTGTCAGCTATATGCATACTGTATATACACAGATTTTATCAGCAGAACTGATTTTAAGGAGCTAATTTTTTTTAATATGATCCAATATTAGCCAAAGCTCCAATATTATTTTTATATGATCAAAACTGAAATCACCTCCTGTAGAATTAATTAAACAGTGCTGTACTGACTGTCAGTTGTCAGCTGTGAATTGCCAGATGATTCCCGATTACAAATCGCCAAATATCTGGAGTCGGCGACTAAGACTAAAGACTTGAAGCCTCTGTTTATTGGGTTTCAGAAGTTTTAAAATGTCTTCTAAGACTAAACATATGTCTCAGAATAAGCTTTCACTAAAGTTATTTCCAAGAAATCTATAAATATGAAAACAATTTAATAGTAGGTCAATTTAAAAGTCAACTAATTAATTCCATTAATTTTGTTGCTAATTAGTTCATTTCTTACTAATACACTTGGACAGGTGAACATACATTTATATAAACTTTTAAACAAAAACACAGACAAACCGATTAAATCAGGACCGCCAAGTCCAGTGGGGGAAATTAATGACACCTTTTTGTTCCCAACCTTGTGTGAGACTTTGCCTACTGGTTTGTCTGCACTCATGCACAGTCGTGATTGCAGTGCTGTTCTCCCACAGCCCTCCAACAATTTATCCATTCAGATACACATTTGACACACACAGTACACTTGGGCACGCTGTGTTGTGTGTGGCACTGGGTCTCTCTCTCTCTCTGGTCAAGTCTGGCTGAAACTGCTTTGAATGAGTTTTATGTGCAGGGAGATCTAAGTGGGGAGGGGAGAGGGAATATAGACAGAATATGGAGGGAATATAGAGGGAATACAGAGGGAATGCCCTTTTGGATTGTGGACATTTGGCCTGCGGGGGTAATTGCGGGGCTGTAAATGGGGCTGTCCTTGCTGGCCTGGTCTCTACCTGTCACATAATGAGCGATCTTCTAGGTGCGGGAAAGCTAGGTACGGTGCTGTAGGAGACCAAGGTCCTCTTTTTCCTCTTTATCTCTCTTTATCTCTCTCTATTTCTCATTCCGTTTTCTCTGGTCTCGGAGAGCCGTGTGCATGCACTTCCTCTCACCCAGTCATCCAGTGCTGTCCAAACCTCTGCCTCCTGTTGCTGCTTTGTGATTTCTAAACTGGGACTGGGAGACAACAACAGTTACATGACACACACACACACAAACACACACAAACATATACATATTTATGCACGCTCCACAGTTATGAATACAACCTGTTTTATTCCTTTTCAACCCAGCTTGCCCTGTTTACTTCATGCAAATGGCACAACAGGCACAGAAATAAACATATAAATTTACTATATAAGCTGATCACAATTAATTTAACAAAATACCAGTTTCATAAGTAGAGAGATGGTTTGCGAGTGCAGTAGGTACAAATAACTTGTGGTTTCACATATAATTTAATAGAACTACATTGACCTTTGAGAATAAACCAAAAAGAGCACATTGACTACTTTATCGTCACATTTAATACTGCAGTTTGCATCAATATGTGCTTTATGGAAGTGTAAAATTACCTACTCACATACCTGCAAACCCACACCTGCACCTTCTCTCCTGTGTGGACTAATGTTTCCCTTTGATCTTTACACTTGGCCTACTGACACCCCCTGCTTTCTCTCTCCCACTCCTCCAGTTACTCCCATGAACACATGACCCTTTGTTTAAAATGGGACATGATTGGCACAATATCCTTTCTTTTTTATATTTATTTTTTTCCCCAACCCCCAGACTCATGTGGAGTACTCTCTTCATTCTCTTTCTAGGTTTGCCCAAGAGAATGCTTCTGTTGCCCGTCATGAAAGTGCCCGCCTACCCAATCCCCCACTACTCCTTCTTTTAGCTCAGGAGATCCACCAAACACACACACACACACACACACACACACACACACACACA
>JBBPCX010099889.1:1483-19035 GCA_037974365.1 Hydrocynus forskahlii
GTACAGTGCTGAGGTTTTCTAGAGTGGATGACGACGGGGAACTTCCTAAGTCCCAAGAGGATTCGTCCCAGACCAAAGAGCCAAAATTTGGTCCAACCAAAGAGGTGGTCTCGGTCCTGATCAAAATGAACCATGGTTTGGTTAGTTGCAGAGTGAAAAGGCTCTTTTTTTACAAATTGAGGCAGGCTATTGAAACAAAAATGAGATGTGGATATAATTTACAACTTATTTAATGATAGTAATTTGGAAGATTGGAATTCAGTTCTCCTTCCAGGCAAGCACATCTCACTCCACGGATAAGGGTCCCTGATGACCTGGTATTAAAGTGATCATTTTTACCAGTTAAGAATGTAAATGTCCTTAGTGGTGTCTGTTCACCTAATCCTAAGAAAGCTGTTTTGCTGCTGTATAAATTGTCTAGCAATCTGTAACTGACTAACTTAAAAAAAAAAAATAAATCTGAAACAGTCATAGCTTCCTGCCACTAATTTTTAGGTGTATGTGTTTGGCTATATTAGGCACAAATTGCACTACGCCCCTTCAGGGAACCAGGCTTACGTAGTAAACTACACCAAAGTGAAGAATAATCATTAGGATTTGCTATTATACTTTAATTGCCTGACATTCAACAATCAGTACAAAAAAATAGCCCAGATCCTTCCAGTCTCCTGTCTGGTTCACATATCCTGGGACACGTTGACAGAAATGCACAGTGTCTAGAAATCCATTCCACAGCATCATACAGTCCCACACAGAGACACAGATACTAGTCCTAAACACTGAAAGGAATATGTTCATCTATTCAACTATACATCTGCAACAAAAAATGCAAGCAACATGCGTGACAACTCTTAGGCCCGGACTAAAGCAGAGGTGTGGATAAACTGGTGAACTAGTAGTGTGCACTCGCTGTATACGTGTGAATCATGCAGGCCTAACGATAGCTGTAGTGCCTATAAATATCTGATCCTGCTCTGTACAACACTACCTGCTTTCAGTCCAGATATCTCCTGTTAATCTGTGAAATGTTGCATGTGTGGATCCAGAACATCTAGAGGCCACTAAAGGGTTTGGTTTCAGAGCTTGCAAGTTGTGCAAGAGGCAGATAAATGTATTCGTCTAATGGTTTTGCAGAGATAAAGCATGCACATGCATATGAATACATAAAAATCTGGCTGCTCAGCCAAAGTAAAGAATGAACGTCAGCAAACAAAGAAACGCTGGCACAGGTTCGATCCCAAATTTTATTTCCTTCTAATCACTGTGAAACTTCAATGGTGGTGAAAAATGTACTTTTTGTTAGACATCTGAACAATGGCGGGACAAATGTCATGTTTGCGCTCACACTAATATAATGTAATACAAAGATTTGCAGTTGCTGTTATCAAGACAGAAACACAGGACAGTTTATAACTCCGCAGTAGCTGCGATACATGCATGCATGCACATGCTCTGGGCTCTCCTGTTCCCTCCCACCAGAAAAACCTCAAACATCTCACTGAGTCACAGTCACACCAGCGCTGCCTGATTACAGTTTCACTTGACATGACCTGCAACTCTGGTGGTTTGGACAATATGAATCAGCCCTGGTTAAAAAGTCCCCCTTTTGCTCTGACATAGGACTACCATAATCTAGAGCTTTCTTCAACTATTAAGCAGACAAAGTGTAAAAATTTGGGCCTGTGTAAAAAGGCGACTTCCTAGTACGAAAAAATGCAAAACCATACTAGTGGATGGTGGGTTTGGTTCTCAGAACAAAAATTGAATCAAAAACTATTTTCGTCACACAAGAATCCTTGTTGTTTTAATATGATGTAACCCTGTTTAGACTCACTGCTCTTAGGATGATTGGGCTGTAAATTTGCAAGTGAAACTGAAGATATTTACTTATTGTGATGACTTAAGATACTTATATCTTGTTACATTTACCTTTATTTAAATGAATATGATGATTCATTGGGTAAAGAATGAATCGTTGTGCATAAAGCAGAAGTGCTCTTCAAGAACACTTTCTGTAAAAGCTCTTTTGGACTCTGTATTCAAAGTTCGGATTTGCATGTACGTAAAACATCTCACAAATTTTAAAGAAGTCGTTTGCATATGGGTAAAATGACGATTTTAAAGTCATAGGTCAGATTCAGTAACAAACAGAGTAAAGGAACATCCACTATTCATTGATTTAAGGATAGAAATTGTGGTTTGACTTCTGGACACACAGATTCTGTTGATTAAAAAGGGCAGCCTAATTAGACATCACTGGGAATACAGGACAGCATAAGAAATTTACATGTATAGTTGCATTTAATTCCAGTGGAAAGGTCTCCTAATGTCGATTCTTTGACCTAATTCTTTCCCCTTCTCACTTCACATGTATAACAACTTCATTTTTGAATAGAACATAGGAGACTAAAGAAAAAGGGATGATTCACTCTTAGTGGGTGAATCAGCAAAGTTTAAACTACCAGCAAGATCTAGCTGCCATCTGCTTCACTCCGCTCCGCTGCAGCCCAGAGTCCAGTCCCTGTGACTTTAATTGGCCACAGTGGAGTGGAAAAAATGAACGCTTTGCTAAGAGCGGAAACGCCAACAGTGGAGCAGAGAGCCATGAACGGGGTGGAAAGAAAAGTTTTTTGCACTAATATGATTTGAATATCACAATGCGACAGATGTGTGTAAGACCTCGAGATGACCGCAATATATGTGCTTAAAATGCACCTGAATTTGATGCTTGATTATTAAGACCATGCTTGGATTATTAAGTTTCTGACATGAATTGCGCAGCCACATTCAGAGTTTAAAAATCTCATTGAAATAATGTGGTCAACAAGCTCAAGACAAAACAGAAAACTAAAGTTCAGTGATGAAGAAATAGCGGTGATCAATTCCTGAATACCAAAAATATTCTCCTAGGGTGTAATTCCATTCCATCTGAGAAAGCGGAGCTGCTCAAACTCCATTAAAAGGGAGCAGAGTATGGAACCAGCTGCATGTATCATGTCTCCACCACTTTTTTGTGCAACCCTGATTTGTTTTGTGCGGCACTCCCTCAAACGCATGAGTGAGATCAGGGTCTTTTTGTGTTTCACCATGTCTCACAAATTGCATTTTCATGCTTGTGTGCTGGTTCTATGGGGCAGCTTGTGGTCTGGTGGGTAGGGGGCTGCCCCTGTAAACAGAAGGTTGTGGGTTTGAAGCACTGCTAGTTTAATTACTCAGGGTCCCTTGAGCAAGGTACCGTCCCCACCGTCCCCCGGGTGCCCCTTGTTGGTGGCTGCCCACTGCTTCACTTGGTGAATGAGGTAAATGCAGAGAAAAGATTTCACATTGTTGGTGCGGTGTGGTGTGGTCACGCGTAACTATAAATGGCCACTTTACTTTACTTTAGGTTTCGAACATAACACGTGGACATAACACACATGCATCTGATTTCGCTACAAAATGACACATAAAGCTCAGCACATCGGGCACTGTGTAATTTGGCCAACAGGAGCTAGAGTGAAATACCTTTTATATCATGAATAGAGCACATCATGATAATTAAGTGATGTTGTGTTGCCATGCAACCCTGCCAGATCAAAAATGCGTCTCATTTGGAATAACAAAGGCAACAACATCAGGATTAAACTGTGACAAAATGAAGAGGTTGTGAAGAGTGACCAGAAAAGACTAGGATCTGAGAATGAAGTGGCTACCAGGCACAAATGCAGTCTCAACCCAAACCTGACACAACGCTGCTAAAGGTGCGAAATTTGCTGCCTGTTTGTGATTAATGAGTTTGTACCTTCACTACAAAGCATAGCCAATCTCAGTTCTGCATTTTGAATTCAGTAACATTAAATTGCATCATCAAGCCAGCAAAATTTGGTTACGACTACCGTGACCAAAACCTAATTTGTGGAACTGCTCGGTTATGACCACTACAGAAAAACTCCCATTTCACTTTATAAAAGGTTAGTGGTTTCAAGCTACTGTGACTTTATGTACTTGTATGTCTGTACAGAGATTGTTAACCTCACATTCAGCACTACTATCTCAGTAATACAGCCCGAAATGGTGCATTTGAACACAAAATATTACGAATAACATAACAAAAACATGTCAAATGCATCTGAACCTAACCTTAAGATTGAGCACAATAACACAACCTTCATTATAATGAAAAATACGACCTTACATTTACATTTACGGCATTTAGCAGACGCTTTTATCCAAAGCAACTTCCATTCCCTAACTACAGGGGGCAGTCTCCCTGGAGCAACCTGAGGTTAAAGGTCTTGCTCAGGAACCCAGTGGTGGTGTGCTGAAGGTAGGATTTGAACCCAAGACCTCTTGGTCCAGAGGCAAGTATCCTACCCACTAGCCCACCACCAAGAGCATACTGGGATGGAATTTATCACAGTAACAATTAATATGGGCATACTGCTCAGTTCACTTTTCTTTCGATGTGTGAGTGAATGGTGTGTGCCCCGCCCAGGGTGAGTCCCGGCCTCGCCCCACTGGCCCCACGGTAGGCCCCGGGTACCCACGACCCTTGTGAGGATTAAGTGGTTACAGAAAGTGAGTGAGTGTTATCGTTCAGTTCAACAGTCTGGTCTCACACTGAATATGACGGTAGGTATGCAAGTCAGTTATTTGCATTCAGACTCCCAATGAAAGGACTCATTCGACAGAAAAAAGGACACTCAAACCATGCTAAGGTTCCAGTTTGGCAAAATCAGGGAATCACAACAAAAGACTAATGTATCAAATGGTGTCAAACACGCCCTGAGCAGACAAATTCCAGCTGCATTGTCTGGGAAGTCAATGATGACAGGCGAGATAAGATAATGCACGTCCTTGAGAGAGCATGAGCGAGAAAGAAAGAAAGAGAGAGAGAGAAAGGGCGCAAGAGTGAGTGAGAGAGGGAGTGAGACAGAGAGTGAGACTAAAAGAATGTCAAGGTGATGTTAGGCAATTCAGCAAACCGAACCAGTGACAACACAAAGCAATACAAACACAGAAGCATCATGAAACATTGTCATGCAGAAACAGACTATCCTGAGGTAAGGACAATTCAAAATCAGATCTCTTCTTTGGTCCAGCCTGTTTCTCCGAGACATCATATGAGCTCAGTTTAACATCAAGATGAGATTTTAACCATTTTCCTCATGCTTAAATTCAGCTGTTAAGAAACAATGCTAAAGGAAGTCAGCAAGTTCTCAGTGTGAAACAATGGTGTTTTGTAATTCAATCACAAAATATGGGAAAAAATAAAGGAAATATCATAGGGGTACTGAACTGAACAGAGAGAGTGGTCAGAAATTACTTCCTCTTACAGCGTCAAACAGTGAGTAACACTGCGTGACGTGGGAGGTTTCAAAGGTTATATATGTAATGTAAGGTAGATTGTGATTCACTGTAGTCAATGAGTAAAATATATGATGTCTAAGATTACACAAACTGAAGGTGGTTATGTGGCAGTGTAGAAATATACAGAAACTGCAGAGGTTATTTCATGCCCAACATAAATTGTGCTGTAACAGTATGCAGATAATTAGACTTACTACTTGGTTTTGAGTAAGAAGGCAAATTACTGCACAAACCATTAAGGGGTTAAACATTATTATGTACCCAACAAATAGATTTCAAGCGGGTCCTGGTGCACTAGGCTACCTAGCTAGGCTCTGGCAAGCATAAATAAATGAGACTGCACTCATTACCCAGCTCCCCCCGCTACAAACAGATTCATTAAGTCATCCCATTACCTCGTTTAGAGGAGATTTCCCCCTGTGCACATTAAACACAAACAGTTTGCCATGAAAGCCAGACCTAACAGAAAAAGTGCACTCATCTATCTCTCTCTAATCAAAAAGCAACAGAGGGAAGAAACCTCCATGAGGCCTCATGGAATCATTCAAACACAAACAACATCTGTCCCTACTGTCAGGGTATGTGTTTAATTGTTGCAAATACATAAAGTCATTTGATAAAGTGACAACTCTGCTTTGAGGCTGATTGTCTTACATTCTGTTATAATGAACACAGCTAGGGGTGTAACAATGCTTCAAAATACTGTGACATCACTCATTCATTTTGAAATTTGATGTAACGGCTTTGTTTGTAGTGTTCAACCAGAGTCGATCAAAAACCCAGTCCAGCACTTTCACGTCATACATCGCTTCACTGTCTTCCGGCTCTACACTCATTAAAAGGGCGCTGGATGTCTGGGAGTTGGCCCTGTGATCAGAAGGTCATGGGTTCGAATCCCAGGACTGCCAATGGCACCACTAAAGCACCCATGAGTAAGGTGCCATCCCCACATACTGCTCCGCGGGCGCAGTGTTCCTGGCTGCCCTCTGCTTCACTTGGTGAATGGGTTAAATGCAGAGAAAGATTTTCACATTTTTAAAGGATATTTCACATATTATTATAGGATATTTCACATATTGTGAGAATACTTGATGGTTAGGGTATGAAAAAAAAAAGAAAAATTAGGATTAATTCTCAAAAACTAACAAAAGTACCAAGAATTATGGGAAGCCCTGCTCCCTGTGCTACAATATTCATAAATGGAAGACCTTCTGCTGTGTGTTGCTGCCATTAAAAAAAAAAAAAATCAACTGAAACTGAAATATTTGACAGGTCACATTTGATGCCATATTTAACTATTGGAGTCGATTTAATTTCTGACTACACAATATTCCTCAGTTTATTCAATTATCACCTTATAATTACCACCCTAAAATCATTACAGCTATAGTGACATCTTTCATGTCTAAATCTGTAGTTTAAATCTCTTTACATTTCTTTCTTTTCTTAAGCTCTTTATTGCACTATTTGCTTGCATCATTGCCTCTCTGTCTCCTTTACTGACAGCGCTGTCCAGACAAGTATAATTACTAACGGAGACACTCATTCTTCATTCCTCGCCTCTAATTCTCTAAGGCAGAATCTACACCGTGTAATAGCTGTCTAATGACTCTCTCTAACATAACAGGACTTGTAATGCAGAGACTAAGAGTGAAGGCAGATCCATAAAATATTTATTTAGGAGAAGCTACAGGATCTATAATAGTGAAATTGGATTAAAAAGCAGAAATTTGACTGAAAATGCATTCCATTGTAGACAAAAATGCCAACCTTTCACATCAAGTCATTACATGTTCTAGTATGTAGAGGTTAGTCTGTCCAGCTGATTAAGATGAGCACGGTCATTTAAATATACAGAAATATGAACTAATTTCTGTATCTGTTCACTCAACTGGGTATTTGAATTAGGCATGTGTAGTTCAGGTTTTTGAACAATGAAATACATTTGAGTTTTTTGCACTTCATTGACTGAGAATTCAATATACAGGGTCTTTTACAAATAATGGCAGCTGAAATGTTGACAAAAATGTAACTTGTTTTTTTTTTCAAATCTGTGTGTCGTATGTGTATTTTCTGACTAATGTTGTGACTACAATGTATAATTATCTTCCGATACTTTGGCCCAGAAGACCAATATACGCACTTTTTCTGGCCTGAAGCTTCAATGCTTATTGTAGTGAGACCAATCAAAAGCAACCAAACTGGGGAGTCTGACACACATCTCTACAGGCAGCTCTCCTGCCTTTCCTCACTTCAGCTGTGGGCAGTGTTGTTGATAATATGCCCTATAATGATTCTATAAAACTAAACAATTTATGCAATACATTCAATTAAAAATGATTGGAGCTCTTTCAAACTGTGATATAAAAGCGATTGATCTTTCAGCCCTAGCTGAATATCAATACTGAGCAGCAGCACAAAACACACACCACTGTTCAGAAACAGGGCCCGGTGCACTGGATACACACCGTGCCGGACCCTATGAATGTCAGGTGGAATTCAACTAAGAGCCCACAGATAATGAGGGTAAAGTACAATGCTGATCTGAATGATGACCAGTCAGGATGTCTGCAGAGAGTGTGCAGAATGAAAGATGAGACAAAGGCAGGTCAGGTTGAATGGGCTTCATTACAGATATAACAGCTAATCAGAGAACAGATTTTGGAACTTAAATAGAAACTGTTAGAAATGTGTGGTATTATTCCATCCACAGTTTGTTCTGGTTAGTGGCTATAAAGACTATGTGGACAAAAGTATTGGGTCACCTGACCATTACACCAACAGGGCAGCTGGTAACCTAGTGGTTAGGGGGTTCGCCCTGCAATCAGGATGTCGTGGGTTTGATTCCCAACGCCACTAAGCACCTCTGAGGTACACTTGAGCAAGGTACCGTCCCCACCCACTGCTCCCTGGGCGCTGTGTTCCTGGCTCCCTGCTGCTTCACATGATGAATGGGTTAAATGCAGAGGAAGAACTTCGTGGTGTTCACACTGTGTGCTGTGGTGTGTTCACGTATGACCGAATGGTCACTTTCACTTTAGAACAGGGACTTTAGTGACACTGCATAGTGACAACACATAGACTTATATGGAGTTGGTCCCCCTTTGCAGCTATAACAGCTTCCACTCTTCTTAGAAGGCTTTCCACAAGATTTTGGAGTTTCCGGGGGAATTTGTGCCCATTCATTCTGTAGAGCATTTATGAGGTCAGTCACTGATGTTGGACGCCTGGCTCGCAATCTCCGTTCCAGTTCATCCCAAAGGTGTTGGATGGAGTTGAGATCAGGGCTCTGGGTGGGCCAGGCAAGTTCTTCCACACTGAACTCCTCCAGCCATGTCTTTATGGAGTTTGCTTTGTGCACTGGAGTGCAGTCATGCTGGAATAGAAAAGGGCCTTACCCAAACTGTGTCTACAAAGTCAGAAGCATGGCGTTGTCCAAAATGTCCTGGTCTGCTGAAACATTAAGACGATCCCTCACTGGAAGTAAGGGGCCTAGCCCAAACTCTAAAAAACAGGTATGTCCCAATACTTTTGTTCCATACAGTGCAAGTCTGTTGGCAACTCTATAATGCACTGAAAAGGCATTTAAATTCCTACCTTTTGCTTTCACCCTATTAGGGCTTAAAACGCTGAAAATACATCCGTGCGATGTTTGACAAGGCCCTTTCTGAAAACCTTTTGAAATCCCACACTTTAATGTAAGCATTAGAAGCATCAGTAAAAGAGAACAGCCTCCACTTTTGATGAGTGCATAAAGTTCAACAGGCACTGCTTACTTACAAGCTATATATAGATTGTTATATAAGCAAATAAGCTAGTGAAGTTGTATGCCTTTCAAGAGACTGAACTGAGAGGTGCTTCATTTTCATTTAGTTCTGAACAGGACATGGAATTTCTACCAGTCTTCAGACTGGAAAAGCAGGACTCAATAAATATATCATAACATTTCATATTGATGACAATCAGATCATGTCATTTACACACAAAGTCGTCAAACAAAGCCACTTTCCCTTAGTTCAGTATCCAAGTGAGAGAGGAATAATCAGAGGTGTGGCGTTTGAGTCAGACTTGAAAAGGTAATGAGTTTAAAGTACAGGAAGGATTCTTGTTTTTTTTTTTTTAGCTTGTCAGGATGGGAGGCACTGGGTCACATTACTGGTCCTCGGGGGAGGGGCTTCTTTTATAAGAATCCGAAAACTTGATTGATCCCAGAGGAAATTGTTCGTGTTATGACTGCACACACAGAGACAAGAATAATATAAAGTCTAAATAAATCCAGTAAAAAATCTGCAGAAAAACTTTCATATGAAAATACACTATGCTATATACACAAATGCTGGGAATACATACTGTAGATAAGCAACTTACAGTTAAGTGAATTACCAACACAGACAGTAATTAGGAGTAGGTTACTGCACATAGTAAAGATATGTTAAGTAATATTGATATGAATAGTGATATTGCACATGGTGAAACTCTTAATAATATCTTGCACATAATGAAGTGATTCAGCACCCATTTGAAAAACATCACGATACTGCACGTGGTAAGATATTGCACATAATGATGTTGTAGCCCCCGATAAGAACATATAGTAGTACTCTTTATAGTATACATGTTCAGTTGTACTATCCTTTGGTTATGTCAGCGATTCTGTCATGGATATAGTCATTCTGGAGGTGTAATACAAAAAAAAAAATCTAACGAATACTACCAACATTTTCACACTACTGTTACCATTGTTTTGGGTATTCAGTGTTGAAATGGCATTAGCTGGAAAAACATCTGAACTACTTTTCATATTGGAGCAGGCAGTTTCGTAATTACCACCCCCAACAAGGATGTTTGCTCAGACAAAACCTTCACATGGCCGGGAATTTGCAAAAAGAGAAATGTGCACTGCTGTTTCACAGCACAGAAGAAGTGATTTTTCAAATCTGACATCTCATTACATGTAGTACATGATAGGACACTACATGATATAAGCCTATGCCTAAATCCTATTAAATACTGTAATCGTTCAAGCATGTTTTGTCGTTTTGCCTAATTATTTGTTGATCTATGAATTCATTTATTTCCAGTGCCATCAGTAATGTTTTATCAATAACATTTCCTAAAATAAAACAGGAAATGTTATATTGTTCTATGCTGGCTATTTTGCACACTAAAAATATATATTATATTATTGGCAAATATGATCATTTGTAGTAAAATATGTTTGTGCTAAAACCATTAGAAATTTGAATTGTGCTGTGAATTGTGCTGCCCACTACTCGTTTCAGATATTCATCTTTTAAGATTTGTCTTTAGGATTATTGGGTCCGATTTTCACTGGTCACCTAACAGCATCTAGAATTAAAGATTGTCTTTGTGTGCAGAGCCACATAATATTCCCCCGAACACTAAAACCATATGGTAGCTTATTCCATGTCAAAGACAAATAAATGCCTTTTTGCCAGTTCATGACACGAACTAGATCCGTTTAGTGAAAAAAAAAGAAATTGTTCTCTCTGTATTGATACATGAGATAAGTATGAACTGGAGTAGAGTGGTTAAACTGTAACAGATATTGGGGAAGTGCTGTTCTCTTTGAAATTGCTACAAATAATTATACGCCCAGTCACTATCGACCAAAATCTAGTTAATCATTTGTCATCGGCATTCTGTATATCATTCAACATTTGTCACTGAGAAAGTCTGTCCGTGAGAAGAGCCCCTTTGTTTATTAAAACTAAAAGTGCACCTCCGGACCTCCACAGTTTGCTCCTCACTTTGAAAGACAAAGACGCTCTAATTAAGCCATGCTAAACTCTCCTCAGGGCCACTGGCCTACTTGTGTAATTTAGGATGTCGAATGAAGACTCCAGGGAGGAATCCGCTTTTCCACTCTGATGTTTGAAATAGATGAGAAATTGATCAGGAGAAGTAAAGCATTCGGCTGGCGGTGGAGGGACTTTTTCTTTTTTTTTTTTTTTAAATCACAATATATGTCCAGTTGCACTGTGGTGCTGTTTACATCACCAATACAGTTTGTCTATTAGGATAAATGCTGCTTTCCTGTTGTTGTCCATGTGTCCGGTTCAGAAGCACTCGGTAGGTTTACACTTTGGCCCACATTTCAAAGTGTTCATGGAATCTTTTACAAAGTATCTGTATCTTTCTTAAAAGTGAAAGTTAAGGAGGGAGGGTAATTACAGAAGGTAGTTCATGTTTCTGTTCATAGGTTTCTATTAACAAAGTCCTAAGACGGATATGAAGTTCCATGACCATCAATTCACCATTTCCAATGCACCTTACACAAGACTGATTTCTGGTTTCAGCACATTTGTCCCTAAAAGGTGAAAGTGCGTAATTACTATCAGCTATTATTATTAAAAGTGACACTGAGCTAATCAGAGGGATAGCAAAAATCCAATTAGCTGTCCTTCTGGCTAGAGAGGACTCCACTAGACAAACAGTACTGAGTGACTTCTAGCTGCTTTATCAAAATGGTGAAGTTTGCAAAGGGCTTATGATGCGTCACATCTAGGGGTATGCATAGTAGAAAGAAGCAATTAATCTTGAAGCATTAATATTGGTATCATCTATTTTGTCCAAACCCAAGTTCCCATGATATTAAAAAAAAACAGCATGTTATGTTTTCTACTGTCTGTATTGCACTATGCTGAAATATTTCTTCCAACCAATAACAATCTACAATCTATGTCTATAACAATCTTACCAAAGTAATCAAACCAGATCATGACACTATAAATCAATTACTAATGGGCTGTATTCAAATCAGATATTTACACTACTAAACACAGCATGAAATATAATATCCCAACAGAAAACATATCCTTTAGCATCAATGTTGAAATACAGACTTGATTTTTACAGTCTTTTTCCATCACAGTAGAACAGTACACAGCAGAAGAGCAGCAGTGAGACCTTAAAAAGTAAAAGTACATGTTCACATTCATGCTTTCTGATTTCTGAATCAGAGAGAGAATGGGAGAGATCCCAGATTATTCCACTTATATAATACTCCCTCTCTCCTCCTTTCTCTCTCTCTCTCTCTCTCTCCCCCATACGCGGGGCTCCCAGTGGATACAACTTCCACAAATAGAAACACAGAAACCAAAGAGACCAAAATGTCTTTGCAAGGACTTCAGGTTGGAATTTGGAGGGGGGGGGGGGTTCAGACTGCACCAAGACATCATTTCAATTCTTATAACTGCAAATTTCAACATTTTTTGTTGGGGGTTTTTTGCCGTTCTTACTGGAAATCACTGTGTGTTTGGGTGGTTAATGGTACAACCACACCTATGCCCAAATTCTAGGGTTTGCAATTTCGAGGTTTTCTGATCAAAAATCAAACCAAAACTGCTATTAAAAAATGGTGCACCACCTCTACCTGAGGGGCCTCTAATTATAATCACACACAAATCAATCACTCAGACTGATTTCATCCAGCAGTGAGCATCAGTGTGCCGTGAATGAGGAGAGGATTCCAAAAGCCCATCTCTGTCTGTCCATCAGTGTCTCCTCTCTTTTCTTCACTCTCTCTCACTCAAACACGGTCTCTCCTTCTTTAAAGGAGTTATTTTTAGCATGTCCATGCTGTGTTCAGCTAGGGAGCCCTAGGGTAGCTCTAACCGCGCCGAGTGCAACCGGAACGTCATGCTGACGTTACGCGAACTGTCCGGAAACGCTTTGACTGGCAGGGAGACAAAATCTAACGCCGTGTTGGGGTTTGTTTCTTTTGCGCTACGATCCACGCACGTGTTCGCAGTGGTTTCCTCTCTGATGAGCTAATCAAAGGATAAGAGAAGTGTTATGTAAGGAGCAGTGCGCGTGCGCGTGCGCTTCTGTGTGCGCGCCTGTGTGTGTGTGTGTGTGTGTGTGTGTGTGAGGGGGGAGGTTGCTATGGCTGGGTGTACAGGCATGTTTCTATGTATTGTGTGACTGTAACAGAAGAGTGTTTCACATACGAGGACTCTACATATAGAGACGGCACTGATCTGATAGCACAAATCTTTGTGTATTTCTTCCTGTATTGTGTTTGAGCAGTTTGAGCATGAGAGTGAGGGGATTCAGTTACAAACAGTTCATTTTAAATGTATAGAAAAATATAAAATTCAGAGAAATTGAAAGAAAAGTCAAAAATGACTATTACGTTCAGGTGTTTCAGATGGAGAAGAAATGTGGCATTGTGAATCTCTGAGGACATTTCTTATGTGCTTTTCTAAGGTATTCTGGAATCTGTCAGCAGTCACTATTCAGACAGATGTTTAGATTTGCCTGATGTTTCACACTGATGTATTTGTTGTGCTCCAGAAGAGCAGAATGTTTAGGCGATGCTGGTCTACTGCGATAAAATAGCTGCATTTATATCAATTAACTGACCTTATAACCCGACAGAAAAAAATGTTACATGTATCCCCAGTACTAACTCAGGGAGTTCCGATAACTACAAGAAGAATATCAGATATTAGCATTCCCAAATCAGTGCTTCCCTAGATCATTTTGAGGGAAGTTTTAAAAAGGCCCTAAATCTGGATTGAGGAATAAATGGGCAAAGCTTGTTTGTTACAATGAGATAAAACTACAAGGTCTTTATATATTTTGAAATATATGACATAAAAAACACTATGTGGTCAAAAAATGTATTCAAATGTGTGTGTCCATCAGGTTCTGTTAGAAGAATTGAAATATGCATCACATAAACTGGCAGCTAAGCACTGCTGATTTTTCAAGAAGCATAAATAATCAAGTTTAAATAGTTAATTGTGACAGTTCCACTATCAGTCTTTTCATAATTCTGAAAAAGGTTTTGAAAAGACAAAGAACAAAAGGCATAAGAGTAAACCAGAGTCAAAAAATTGCTTGAGAGTGTCCGACTTGTGGTCTGATTGAGTGAAATCATATGTGACAAACTGACACAAATAAATAAAAAAAATCTCAAGGCCATGCATCTTCTTTACCCTCTTCATCTGCAGGTCATTGGTTGTACACAAGTTCAGACAAGGCTCTACGCGTATTTCTGGTTGGGGAGGGCCACTTGCCACAGGGCTGATCTTTAATGTAGCATGAACAGACCATGACCCACATGCTAATATTGCCCTTAACCATGAGCCTTACTGTAGGGAGGCCCTTATGCTCGGATCTGTGCATATGCATGCCAAGTGTACTCCACAGTGAAGTGCACATATATATACAATTAGCCAAGGATGACACTACACATATGCACAGAAAAGAGGAAGTATGAAGAAACAAATAAATAAATAAAAAATAAACTCTGACCCAAGTTCATGAGTATTTTGTTTTCACTTCCAGAAAATCCATTCAGCTTTGGAGAAGCTCAAAGAGAAACTAAGAGTAAGCAAAAAAAAAAAAAAAAAAAAAAAGCTGTAGTGACTGACACAGAAAAAAATGCTCCATCTGGCCATCTGTTCATCCCTAGTGACATGCACTCTGAGAATATGACTCAAGCTCCTGCCAGAGAAAAGCCAGAGAAATACCAGAGAGGGGACAGAACACTTTAAAAGCATTATCCACATCCAGATCTTTCTCAAAATGTGTTTGTGCAAGGCTGAAATGCCATAATGCATATTATGTCATGCAGTATAACATCGAAACCACTCTCCATATGGTTGGGTTTAATATACTAGTGTTGCTACTAATGGTAATAATAATAAAGGTAATAGTCATCATAGTAACAATAATAATAATAATAATAATAATAATGACATCTAATTATCCTGGCATGCTAGCTGTGTCACTTGACATCAGACGTCCTGCCAAAGCGATTGAATCAGCTAAGAGGAATTTCTGTCACTGTTTGAGAATATGTTTGCACAAACCACTTGCCTAAAGATCCTCCATTCTGATTCCAGGAATCATGAGCTCCACAGAGTTTTCTTGGAAACAAAACAATCTGCTCTCACTGACCTGAGAATTTCAGGCAGACCTCTGCTAAAGCTGAAGGACGAGTTTGGATCTGCTTTTTCCTAAAGACAGTGGTTCCCCTGGACTGATGCATTAAAACAAATTTTAAAAACATATTTCCTTCTTCATTTTGGATGATCATGGCCAGATGCACATGAGAAGATGCAGTGCGGCCACAACGTGTGTTTGTGATGCAAATTAGCGTGCAATTTACCAAGGCACAAAGAATTACCTACTTACTGTGCGTGTCCAAGAGGTGCAGGGTATTAAAAAGCTGCAGGGAAATAGTAGAACCGCTTACAAGATCGGGACAAAAGAGCAGATACCCTTTTGGTGACAAAGAGCTGTGTCAACAAAGGAAGATTCTCCACCCCTATGAAAAACACTGTGAAACCTTTGAATGAAGGTGTAATTTGACTCCAGCTCGCAAAACAGAATTAGTGAAACAACTACAAGTCAAATGTCATAAGAGTCAATACACTATGGTTGGTGAACTGCAGCTCCAGAAGGTCGGAGTCCAGTTTGGTGGCTCACCTCCGCTCCCAAAGGAAAAATGTCACACATACAGTATTAATGAAATTTTGCTGATTTCTGCATTTGTTCCACTTAAGACCTCTTAAGGACAAAAAGAGGGGATTAACATGAGCATTTTATTCTAAGAAGCTCTGGAGATAAACTATGATGAGTAACACTTTCCTGAAACAAGGAAAGGAGAATGAGCCAAATACTGTCATCAGTGATACAACACAATCTGAGGAGCCATATTTTGGAAACAAGAGAAAAGTCCCACTCTAATTGAAAACAAGACTTGTCCACGAGAAGTACAGGAAATTAAACAAAGATCTTAGAAGATCTCTTTCCTCTGGGCTATCTGCTAACCTGGCGATTAGATGCTGGGTTGAAATACGTTTGTTTGAGTAGAAACTTCACCAAACTTTGCTGGACACCGGACCTCCAGGAGTGGAGTACATCACTGAGATAAAATGGTGCTACCTTGCTGTTGTGTTACTGAGTACATCTTCCAGGCCTGTACTTCTGTCTAGCTACGCCAAGCAAGACATCTTTGAGATGATACTGATGACTTACATGTCCATGTCTCAAAGCGGTGGAGAAAATTCATGCGTGTGCAATTTTGCACAAAGCACAGCAATAGATTTCCAACATATTCCAATTTGTCACCAAAAACCTGGTTTAACGGCTTTGAACATCCAGCCCTCATTTTAGACCACCTCCACATCTAATGTAACTGGTGAGTTTTATGATCTAGATTTACCAAGATAGCCCAAATGTGGCTTGTAGAAAGTATAAGGGGGAGAAAAAAAAATCCCTTAACCACATCATTGCAGCTTGCTGCCTCCTTCCTGACACACCTTCTGGTTCAAACCAATAGTGGTTTTGAACAGTTTTCTGATTCACAGTGACAAAATAAACTCTACAGGTAAAGTAGGCCTTTGCCTGTTACTATAGTAGAATAATATGAACATTAAGTATTAGGGGACAGTCAGGCAATGCCAGTAGTTGAGTGCATCACGTGATTACGAAGAAAGCAGTACATTTAGCCTTGGTGATGGGATTGTTGAAACGTTTCTTTCAAATTCCTCTCAAGTTAGGTCAAGTAGTCAAGTAGGATTATTGTCATTTCAACCATATACACACAGTACACAACGAAACAAAACAACGTGTCTCTAGGACCATGGTGCAACACAAGAACAGAAACAGAACAGAACACCACAAGACCACAAGTGCAGACAGGATGAAGAAGAGTGCAAGAAAAAAAACACAATAGCTACAAAACAACCGGAGAAGACAACATGTAGTGCAGTCGACCATAGCTACTGTACAGTCTGAAAGGTAGTTGGTGGCCTAGTGATTAGGGAGTTGCCCCTGTGATCAGAAGACTGTGGGTTCGAATCCCAGGACGCCTAGTGGCACCACTGAGGTACCTTTAAGCAAGATACCATCCCCTGTGTTCCTGGCTGCCCACTGCTTTACTTGTTGAAAGTAAAGTACAGTAAAGCGGCCCCTTATAGTCACCCATGAACACATCACAGAACAACACACAGTGTGAACAGTGTGAACAGTGTGAAATTCTTTTTCTGCATTTAACTCATTCACCAAGTGAAGCAGGGGACTGCCACCAACAGGGGGTGCCGCGCCAAGCGGAGCAGTGTGTGGGGATGGTACCTTGCTCAAGTGTACCTCAGTGGTGTCACTAGCAGTGTTGGGATTCAAACCCACATAGCCAAAGAACCAAATTTTACCATGGTTGTCTG
>JBBPCX010099903.1:0-23149 GCA_037974365.1 Hydrocynus forskahlii
CTCAGCACCCACCAAAGTAAAATATGGTGTCCCACAAGGTTCTGTATTAGGACCTCTTTTATTTACTTTGTACATGCAGCCATTAGGGATGATTATCCGCAAACATGGGATCAGCTTCCACTGCTACACAGATAATACACAATTTTATATCTCTGCCAACCCAGATGATAAACTTAATTGAGACTGGAGACTGCATTAAAGATATAAAAGACTGGATGTCACATAACTTTCTCGTGCTCAATGCAGATAAAACAGAGGTCCTTCTTCTAGGTCCGAAAGCTGCAAGAAACAAACTGTCAGGTCTAATACTTGATTTTGCTGGTTCCTCAGCCTCTCCAACATTAACTGTAAAGAATCTCAGTGCCACTGTGGATCCCGATCTTTCATTTGACACACATATAAGTGCTGTTACTAAATTAGCTTTCCTTCATCTATGAAACAAGTTAAGAAGTGAATTATCTCCTTTCCAAACCTCTACTTTTGCAGAAAAATTAGTCCACACCTTTATTACTTCCATACTTGATTACTGTAACAGCCTCTTGTCAGGTTGCTAAACCTAAACGAGCTTCAACTAGTCCAGAATGCAGCAGCTACAGTCCTCACTAGAACCAGGAAATTAGACCACATTAGCCCAATATTATCAAGACTTCGTTGGCTTCCAATCAAATTTCATATTGATTACAAAATTCTAATAATGACATTTAAAGACTTGAAAGGACCCAAATACCTCTGTGAACTTATCTCTTACTGTGAGCCTCCACTGTCACACTTGTCACACTTAGTGGTTCCAACTCTGTTAGCCGTAGGAGGGCTATCTGTCAATAATCTTGTTCATGAAGGCCTACACTTTTTATTCAACCCCATAAAGACACTCTTTTCTTTCTCGCTGGGTCGACCTGAGGAGGATGGGTTCCCCTTTTGAATCCTGGTTCCTCACAAGGTTTCTTCCTCCAGCTGAGGGAGTTTTTCCTCGCCTCTGTCGCCTCTGGCTCACTCACTAGGGGCTCGGACCTGGACTCTGTAAAGTTGCTTTGTGACAACTTTGTTGTAAAAATCGCTATATAAATAAAATTGAATTGAATTGAATTGAGTGAAGATAAGAAGCGACTCCACGATGGCTGGAGCAGAAGTGATGCGGGTCCAGGGAGCGATGGGTGAATTGGTACAAGGGACTGGCCTCGGGCGAGAGCTTGTCCGTTGGTCGATCCGCAAGGAGAGCTGGATCAGCCCCTCGATTGTGACGGGGAGCTCCTGCCCAGCAAGTTCGTCTTTCATTCGCAAAGCCAACCGCTTGTAAAACGCAGTCCGAAGTGCTGGGTCTCCCCAGGTAGTCTGCACATCCAAAGTTAGAAATTTTATTCGCATAGCGGCTCACGGACCGGTCCCCTTGACACAGGTGATATAACTCCGACTTATATATTGCAGAATAACATGAGAGAGTATGCAGTCCACACGGTTTGATCTGAGAACGCTCCCTAATAGAGTAGAGATTCCCACCGGAATCAGCGTTCTCACTCACACACAGAGAGAGGTAAACAGCGCGAGTACTCACATTCTTGAAGAGCTGGTCTGGCAGGGTGAATGGTGAAGACTCAGTGATTGAGCAATGACTACCTCCATTCCTTGGTCTTTTATATCATGTGACATGCTTATTTCCAGTTCTGCTTGCGCGTCACGTGACCCGTGTGTGTGACACTGTACTGTAAAAGCAGAGGTTTGGAAAGGACATAATATCACAATGTATTTTTCATTTGTTAATGTTGATGTTAATGTTTTTGAACAAATAAATAAATAGCTTTACATCTTATATATAGATATGCAGAATGTCTTTCAGGGGCGAATGAAATGAAACAGGGCTGTAAGTAGTGTGCTATGTCCACAGATCCAGTAAGACTGGAATGGCTGTAACACTAATGTGTCATCTGCTACAGGTTTGATTTAAGGAGAAGATGGTGCTCCCCCTGGTGCTCTCCTCAGCTCAACATGTTCAATCTGATGAGCAACTGCTGCAGCTGGGTCTCCAAACTCCAGCAGCCCCTGAGGTACAGTCCAAAAGATCAGACTCCTGAAGAACTCAGTGTTTTATTTTATTGGCCTTAAAGGAAACCATTTTCTGACTTTTTAATAAAATAGTTTGATGCCATTCACCCGTAGTCCATACAGTTTTTTTGACGTCACTAGAACCATGTATCTACCTTTTCTGGTATAAGTGGACCACGGGAAAAAGTACAGTATAGGAAAAAATGTATGTTCACTTAAAAGAGGTTTATATTGTAAGTTTATTAAGCTTTAACTGAAAGAAGAAACAAAAATGTTAGACTGATAGTGTGCACCTTTTATGTTTCTTCAGGAAAATTACAGTGCTCGTCCTTGGTCTTGACAAAGCTGGAAAAACTTCATGTGTCAGAGGGATGTTGAGAGGTAAGCATCTTGTACATTATAACATTAAATTGATCATTTACCCATTTGGAGCAAATATAAAGCTAAAGTTATTTTCTATGTTGCCATTTGTCTAGCTCCCATGGGAGAAGTGGGCCCTACCCATGGATGTGTTCGTAAAGAAGTGAGGGTGGAGAACTGTCTGGTGAGCCTGCTGGACATGGGTGGAGGTCCTGAGGTCCGTAGCTCGTGGAGAGAATATTACGGTGAGGCCCATGGAATCATCTTTGTGGTGGACTCCAGTGACAGACAGAGGACGAAAGAAGTCAAAGAGCTCCTGACAGACATGCTGAAGCACCCCAGAGTTGCTGGAAAGCCTCTATTAGTGTAAGCAATCATTCTTTATGTGTTTAAAAGCCATTGATTGACTACTCAAAATTGCTGATTTAAGGGTCAGTATCCAACACTTGTTTTGTATTTTAGTCCACTTATACACTTATATGTTTATAATTAAAATTTACATGACCACTTTGTAAAAAAGTCTCTACCTATCTCTATTAAGCAGATTGCTTTTGTCACTGTGCTTTTAATATGATATGTATAGTCATACATAAAACTGAGTGTTTTGTAGCTTATTTTCTAAAATTAGGGAAATTCCTGATATGGGCTCTTTAAAGATCAGTGGTTAAATCTGACAGTAGAGCTTATTTCTGTTCACAGATTAGCCAATAAACAGGACAAAACGAATGCCTTCCTGGGAAGTGAACTGATTGAGGTTCTGTCCCTGGAGAAGCTGGTTAATCAGAGCCGGTCTCTGTGCCACATAGTGAGTAGAGCTCTATGTTATATAAAAATATAAGCTCTGTATTGGTGTTGTGTATGGAGCCATCTAGTTTAGCTGCATTAATAACTACATGAATGAGTGTCTGAATAATAAAGATTTTGTCCCATGAAGGAGCCATGCTCAGCCCTAATAGATCTGCGGCGGTGGTCAGACAGAAAGACACAGCGTGGCCTCAGGTGGCTCCTGCGGGCTGTGTGCCTGGACTACCCAGAACTGTGTGCCCGGATTGTCAGAGATGGAAAAAGACCACTTGGACCAGAGGAGAAAGAGAGAAGAGGGAAAGTAGAGAAAAGCCGGAAGAAAAACAAAGATGAAAGGTATGGGTTTCTTTTGTGTACATAGATGCTCAGTGCAATGTGAAGCTGGCTTATTATTATCGATGTTGTAAGCATATGGCTGTTATTATTAGCATAATAATAATGAAAAACATTTGTATCTGCAGAATAAGAGCCAGCAAAACAGATATACACCAAGTACAGGACCTTCTGGAGAAAGAAAGGAAAAGTGGGAACTCTCTGCATCCAATCAGAGACATTCTTAACAAGGTAAAATTGTTACACATACAGTACTATGCAAATGTCTTGGTCAGCCATGAAAAATGTTTAAAACAATGTATCTCAGCTGGAAATGTGTTTCTTCCACTATATAATGAACAAAAAACAAATGGACAAAAGTATATAGTTACAATTTCTTGTTTTCTAAAAAAGTTGGTTCAAAGAACACAGGTTTATTTCCTCACTTCTTGGTGCGCTCCAACAATTGGTAAATTCAATCAGTGGTAAATTCAATAAATGCCTGATTGGCTGAACTAGGAAATGAATGATAACTGTACTGTAAAAGTAGAGGTCTGGAAAGGTTCATGTATTTTTTGTTTGTATTTATGTTAATGTTTTTGAACAAATAATTGCTTATTGCCTAGTTAAATAGCTTTACATCTTAAGATATTTGCACAGTACTGTATCTGTTTATATCAGAGATGTAACAACACAATGAACTATATCACAAGTGAGAACTGAAACATTAACATTTTAATAAAAGGCACATTTTTAGCCACTGCTTATCCAAGACGCCCCAGTATTGTGTTGAATCTAATAATGATTTTTGTGAATTGTTCATACTGGTTTGTGTGTGTTTGTGTGTGTGTGTGTGTGTATGTACTGTATCTGTTTTATGTAACCAAATTTCTGCATGCAATCTGATCCCAGGATAATTCTTTTACAAAGAAACTAAAGAAAAAGAAGAAAGTGAAAGTTAAAATGAAAAAGAGAAGTGTGAAAAAGGAAGGCAACAATGAGGATGACATGGAAGGACAGGAGGAGGAGGAAGCAGAAGAAAACGAGGGAGAGCAGGACCAAAATGGTCGAAAAGAGAGAGCCAGCAGTGCCCTGTTGCCACAGAGACATGGGAAACTGAAACGGAAAGCAAAGGTGAAGGAGGAGACGATGGATCACGTAGACTTGCTGGAAAATGATGACACCAGACCCACTAAAGGTATTCTGCCTAGTTGTTAATAAGTAAAGTAGATTATTAGCATGATGGCACAACTTCATTGGATGACATCCTTATCCCAGGAAAAGGAGAAAAGAAGAAAAAGAAAAAACTGGTGAAAGGAAAAAAGAAGAACAAGATAAATACAGAAAGGATACCAGCCGCTTATACACAGCCAGCTGATCTGTCTGCAACTTTCGGTGAGTCTCTCTTGACCCTCAGGGCCTGGGATAAAAGGCTAATGCTGTCTGATGAGGGCTGCTCATAGGGCGAAATCTAGAGTTCAGAATAAGACCATGAGGCAAACAATGATATAGTCCAGGGTGAACAGCCCTGTTCTAGATCTTCAGTGGATGAAATTATTTAATTTGTCTGTTTCCTGATAGATCTTTACAGAAAAGCAATTTTGGCTCTAAAAGCCCGCCAGGATCAGGATTTGGTGCCAGAGCAGTGAGATGTCTGGACTGTTGGGGCAGTGTGAGATGACACAGAATAAAGATGTCTGCAGAACCTTGCGTAGCTTATGTCACACCATCCCAGCTCATTACCCAGCTGCTTTCACCCTCTAAGAGATTAATCACATCATAAATATTAATCTGACTAAATAGATTCTTATGTCTATGAAATCTTGTATTGGACAGACACTCCTCACCATGGACTCAAAAGAGGGAATATTTTGAACCAGGACCAGTAAAACTGTGTTCAAGTGTACACTGATGAGCCAAATTGTTGGGGACCCTTAGTATTTTGTCCGTCTGTAGTCCAGAGTCTTCTGTTTCTCCCCTTTTTATCTCATTCATCAGTGGTCAGGGTCCCCACAGGATCACCAGTGAGCAGGTATTATTTGGGTGGTGGATATTTTCAGCACAGCTGTGACGCAGACACGGCTGTGGCATGTTTGTGTGTGTGTGTGTGTGTGTGCTGCACAGACCAGATCACATAGCAGTGCTACTGGAGTCTTTAAACACCATCCACTCTATCCACTCTTTTGGCCCACCTTGCAGATGTAAATGTATTGATGATAGTTCATTTGATGCTGCAGTTTGTGACAATCATCCACTCTTTTTGAGATCCACTCTGTGCAGCACACACACTTGTATTTCACTACTATATCAATGTCACTGTTTTCTTGAGTATGATTCACCACCCAAATGGTCCTGTGGGGTCCTGACCATTAAAAAAATGATAGATAACAAATTACTCAGAGCCACAGATGGAGTATGGTATGTAATTGCAAACCACAATGTGCACCAATATGGTGGGTGGAACAATGAGAGTACATTCAGCATAGGGATGCATTAAGAAGTGGCTCATCATTGTGTGCAAACTGTTAAATCTGTTGTATTTTAGCAGATATTTATGTACTACCAGTGGTTACTATTTGCATAATCTGGGATAGAGAACCTCACACTGCGCAATTTTAATATAGCAGTATTGTAATGTAGCAACTGTGAACATAACTCTTTTTCAGTGAGCAAAAATGTTTTTGTTTATTCAATTTGATATTTGTATGATGAATACTGAATGCACAGTTAATGTGGTTTATTGTCATTTTTACTGTTAGTAGATTTATATGTTACAGTGATTTCAACATCAGAACACTAAACACAGTTGTATTTATTTTCACAGTTAATGCACCACAGTTTGGGCACCCTGTTCAAATAATATTTTGTTGAATTTCTTAGGAAAGTAACGACAAATCCTCTGCAGGAAACACACTTCTGCACACTAGAATGCAAAATGACATTATTTACAGAATGTAAAATGTCAGAAGAAATCATAAATTGTAGCCCTTGCAAAAATATCAAAGGATTGATATTTTATGTTTTGCAATAAGTTTAAATATACTGAGCAAACTGGTAGAAATGCATTAAAAGTTGCTGAAAAACATCATATCTAAATTTGTTCCATGTAGAGGATATTTACTTAACTCAGTAAATCGACAAAATATGTAATTTGGTGGTGTGTGTGTGTGTATATGTGAGTGTGTTGGGAGGGGGTGTTTAAACATTTGCATATAACTGTACTGCCGAGAGAACTTAATATAAATTCTATTGTACTTTTTAATACAGTTTCTTTAACACTTTGTGTAAATTTGCCTGTTTTGTATACATTCATTTGTTTTTCATTAAAAAGTACTGAGTTTTGTAGTTGGTAAAGTGGAAAACATTGTGTGATGGGATCCGCAGAGCATACATTCCCTGATTTGATTTTTCCATAATAACTGTGTGCCATTATTAATCCTGTTTTTGTTTTCATTGTTCACAATTATAGCGTAAAGAAAATACTTTGAGCATTGTAATTTCACTTAATTTAAATAAACTTTGATGAAATATTTGTTTCACTGAATTGTTACTTAATTGAAATAGTAAGTCCAGTAAAAGTAGTTAGGATACATTACACTGAACTTCTCTGTGCTGAGCAATATAATAGTCTTTAATGTATTGCAAATTGTGGTAAAACTCACGGTGTTTATCATCCTGACTTCCCTCTCCCAAAAATGTAATGATTGTATGGTTTGTATATTAAGAATCTACTTTTATCTTTTTAAATGTTGTACCAGTATCAGATCAGTTTTCACCACAAAGGAATTTTAAAACTACAACTTACCTCCTGTCTCAAACTGTCAACAAAGCTTGGTAATTCATGACAGCTGCATGGAGTAACAGTGCAGAGCCTCTTTCTGTAAAACCTTAAAGGTTTTACAGACACCTTCAAGGTTTCTGTATGTAAAACCTCTTCTTCCCTCTTCTTATAACAATGAAGTCAATATTCTGAAGATATTGTAAATAGCAGTAACTAAAGGAACATTTAAAGACTGAATAATGTTTCGTTATAAAGGAAGGGCATATATATGGCCCTGATGTCATGCCTTTCCTTTCCTTTTCCTTTGCACTCCCAAAACCATAAATGCAGATAATCTTGTTGCAGATAATCTTATCAAGTCAAGTTTCTTTATATAGCATTACAGCTCACAAAAAGTCATCATTTAATGTGCTTTACAGGAATGTAATAAAAATTGAAATAAAATAAAATAATAAAAGAATACATAGAAACTCATTCATTCCTTCATTTATCTATCCCGGGGTCAAAGTGCGCAAGGCAGGGACTCAGCCTGGACGGGGCGCCAACCCACCACACACACACACACACACACACTCACATCTACGGTCAATTTAGAATCACACAAGGTGGAGGAGCTTTTTAAAGGGTACAGTTCGTGTAGATCTGATACTGATGTGCAGTTTGTTCCAGCAGCGAGCAGCATAGTGACCATGTTTAGTTTTGGCTCCTTTCACCACTAGCTGAGTAGCTCTTGCAGATCTAAGAGCCCTACCAGGATTATACACTTCAAACATATCCGAGATGTGTTTAGGGTCCAAACCACTGAGTGACTTGTATGCTATGAGTAATGCTGGGAGACAGTGCAAAAGGCTGAGAATTGGAATCATTTGATCTCTTTTCTTGGTTTTGGTTAGAACTACGGCGGCAGCATTTTGAATGTGCTGGAGCTGTCTAACAGACTTTTTGGGAATCCCAAAGAGGAGAGCGTTGCAATAGCCAACCCAGCAGGAAATAAAGGTGTGGATAAATCTTGTTTGGACTCAAAAGTCTCTTACTTTACCAATGTTTTAATGTGCCAAAATGCTGACGTTGTTACAGCTTTATCGTGATCACCAAAACTGAGGTCTCCGTCTTTTTTTTTTTTTACATGGGTGGACATCTTAAATTCTCTAGATTACAGGTAGGCACTGAGAATTGATCCTCCCTCCGTTTTGTCTTTATTTAATTAGAGAAAGTTGTGATGCTTCCAGTTATGTACAGAGAGAATAATTAAACTGCCAGCCAGACACGTGGAGTTCTGAGGGATGTTTATGTAGACCAATTCCAACATTTCCCCAAGTCATTAAAAATAATTTGATTTTGTCTATAATAGCGCCCCCTGTAGGCAGCTCTAGAGAACTGTAACGGGATGGCATTTCGCCATGTTTGAATTTTCACTCCCATCCCCCCCTCAGCATCTTCAGCAGGACACCGAAGAGAGGGGAGACGCGGATGGTAGTCGGAACTGGGACTTTAAGGCTGTCCTGACCGAAAATGGCCTCGCCGAGGACGGTAACCATCGTGGCTCTTTCTTTCGCGCTCGGTCTCTTCTTTGTTTTCATGGGGACAATTAAACTGACGCCGAGACTGAGTAAAGATGCCTACAGTGAAATGGTGAGTGCGAGTGGTTTAAATTTGGGGGATTCAAAAGAAACGCACCGCTGTACCTGGAAAACAAGGGCTTTGTCCCGGCCGCGAACGCGCTCGCGGAATTATTTTACAAATCTTTCAGGATATGATGCAGTGTTGTCTCTTAAAGGAGCACTTTTATGTGTCGTACCATGGCCAGATTTGTTTGTGATTTATTATAATTTTCATTCATTTTCTTACATTCTTTTTCACTGCCTGGCCGGGATGGACGTGATGAAACCTCTAACGCTAAAAGCCTGCCCCAGAGAGATGCCCGACTCTTTTGCACGGGGAACGAGGGGGAAATGTACTTAGATTTACCTGCAGCTGAATTGTGGACCGTTTTAATACAGCTCTGACACCTGATCCGGTATGAAAACAAATAAACGATAATAAATTCCGCAGCATTTTTTCGATGAGAGCAATGTTGTGCGACGCTGTCTTTTAGCTCTGTCCTACAACCAGACCTTTCAGTGTGGCGACCACCAGAGTAAGCTTGTCATTTATCGAGTTCCATATTTCCTTCTAAATACCGAGGTGTTGTTTTATTGAGGTCTGGCTGTGCCCCCATCCCCCTGTAACCATGTATGGCCACGCTACTTTGTAGCAATGGCGGCGCTTTCGAGCACATTCTGTGGTGCACCTGCTGATGCAGAGCAGATTTGTGCCTCATTAAAGAGCTTTAGTAATATTTAAGACCAAATTGTATGTATTTAGAACTAGCTAACATGTTGGGGGCCTGTTGAAATCCCAATTGCTGCACAGAAAGGTCATACAAGAAAAACGGACGCTATACAGTATTATAGAGTGTGTGTTCATGTGGAATCTGAGCTATTAAGACAGCCTGTTTTGAATTTATTAGGGGATGATATCAGAATCATGTCCGTGTCAGGAGATATTGGCTTGAAAGCATGTAATCGGCTTTGTTAATGTTCAAATTTCACAGATTCTTGATTTTTGATGGTGCATTAATTGTCTGGAAGAGCAGAATGTTAACGTGATGCTAGAATACTTCACATGCTTTCATATTTATTAATCTTTAAGCCTTTAGATATAGATATTATAATTTTCTGATGCAGCGAGATGTAGTCCAAACTTATGCATTTTATAAATGTTTATGTATCGGCATCAGCAGATGCATACTTGAAAAAATATCAGGTATCAGCATCCGCCAATGGTTTCCAGAACGGTGCATCTCTAGAATTAGCTGTTCTTGTAATGTCAAGACCACGAACCTACTTACATATATCTGCCTGTTTGGCCTGCAGCAGGTTAGCCCCATTCATTCATGAATACGTTATAAAGTGTGTTTCAGCCAGGGTGGCATTTTGAACAGCCAGTCATAGCTTAGATCATTTACACATTTCAGTCTTAAAAGCACAGTAAGCCAGTTTAATTCTTATGGATAAAGAGAGTTTGGAAATTGGTCATTGAAAAATGTTTTTGGTATGTAATTTTACAAATTTCATTGTCACAAAAACTTCAAGGTAAAAACACTGTATCTGAATGGGAATCAGTAACAGTATTGCTAAAACTTTTCTGTCAAAATAACCTCATTTGTATCCAAATATAGTGGTGGGTTACAGTTTAACTCAATGTTTCTTTTTTTTTCTTCCAGAAAAGAGCATATAAGAGTTATGCGAAGGCCCTGCCAGGGTTGAAGAAGATGGGCATAACCTCCGTGCTCCTCCGAAAAATCATTGGTACTCTTGAAGTGGGATGTGGAGTGGTTCTGACACTCGTACCTGGAAAACCAAAGGATGTAGCCAACTTCTTGCTACTGCTAGTCATGCTTGCTGTGCTCTTCTTCCATCAACTGGTTGGAGATCCTCTGAAACGCTATGCCCATGCCCTGGTCTTTGGTATTCTCCTGACCTGCCGACTGCTGATCGCACGCCAGAGCGAGGATCGGCCTGAGAGAGAGGAAAGAAGAGAGGAGCAGATCAATGCCCAAGAAAAGAATAAAGTCAAAGTTTCTTAGCTCCTTTGCTAAGTGTCTGCACAAAGAGACGTGAACGTTTTCTGATTAGCAGATAAGGTGATGGGGGGGACAACAAAACATGATTTCCATTCTTGATCTACACACAAGCGGTTCAACAGTATGGTTACAAGCCTTCTGTTTAAAAACATAAACTAAACACTAACCTTGTCAATAACATATCTCCATTGTAGGAGCTGTTGATGGCAAATTCGAGTCATTGCCTTTGCCCTCCTGTCATTTTTTTCAGCTTATTATTTAACAGCTACTTGTGAAATATTTAAAAACATGACACTGTATTATCAGCTTTAAATGCTGATAGTTACTGATCCCTGATTTGTTTTCAGCACCTTAGGCTGATAATTAATGAACTGTCTCATCAAAAAGTATCGTCTAGAAAAATGATTTTTGTTACAGAATGGAATGTCAGATAGTGGAATACATATTGTCACACTATTCAAGGTTATACAAAAAAGTAAAGTTTCTTTCATTTCTGTTACTTCCTTTCATACAGTATCATACAGTAAACTGCCTCTCTTGTAGTCCATCAGACTGTTTCAGTGCATGATAATCCAGTGGTTACAATTCAGGTTAAACCACTAAATAATGAAAATGTAATCCTGTTTGTTCATCTTTCCATATGTTTTGTGTAAATGATCAGCAGTTTTGTCTATTTTTTTATGTTTTATTATTATTGAAGAGGTGATTTCACCAGTCCTGCCTGTTTTTCTTTTTGCCACATTTTATTTATTAGTTGTCACCTGTAGAAGATAAATATCCAATAAAAATATCCTGACCCTCTTTAGCAGTTTATTTATTATGCATTTCATTGAGATCTGGCAAATGATGTTGACCATTTATGAGTGAAAATGAATCTGTAAATTCATGTTAACATCATCAGTTGCCCCAGTAAAAAGACATGTAAAGTGTTTGGCTAGAACAACATCTCTGCTCACTGTAGAACATGTTTGATTTTGACTCAGTAAAGTTTAGGTGATTATGGCTCGAGTTTGAGGAGGTGAAGTGGAAAATCTGGTACTGGAGGACACAAAGGTGAAATTAAACTTGTTTTGTGATTTTGGTATGTATCCTATGCATGTATGTTAGTTCAGCTAGCAAGTTGTTGCATTTCATTTGAACTGGGAAGTGGGAAATCTCTACCCATGATTTCCAGTTTGGAAAGCCAACATCCTCAATCCTGACCTCAAAATCAGAGATGGCTGCTCTGTGCCGCTATGGGTCCTAGGATTCGAACTTGCAGCCTTCTGGTTGTAGGGAGTCGCAAGTCCCTTACCACTAGGTCACCAGCCGCCCATGAGTACTCAGTATCCAGTATTATTAGTATCTGTGGATATGCGGTCATGGATTGTGTATGCATCGTCAACTGGTCTTTCTGACTTGTTGAACGATGTCGGCTCGGGTGTGAGAAAGTTCCCAGAATGTAGCATCTAAATGGTCCCCCAGACCACTGTGCAGATTCAGAATGAGAATCAGAATCAGAAAACTTTATTGATCCCGGAGGAAGTTGTAAAAAGAACTCAGTATGAAAATGCACAATGCTATATACACAAATGCTGCATGTACAGTCAGGTCCATAACTATTGGGACATTGCCACAAATCTAATCTTTTTGGCTCTATACACCACCACAATGGATCTGAAGTGAAACGAACAAGATGTGCTTTAACTGCAGACTTTCAGCTTTACTTTGAGTGTATTTACATACAAATCAGTCAATTTGTCAATTACAGCCTGAAGTCTGGAATGCATAGATGTCGTGTCCCGGCATGACGAGGCCGTTCTTTTTCTTTATTTTTTTTATGTGGGATTTCTGTTGTGTGTTTTGTCACTTTTTGTTGGGGTCTATAATTTGCAGACTGCCCTGGGAGACAGAAGGTTTGGGTGGCTCCGCCCCCCGGTCTCTGGTTGGCCAGGGCACAGGTAACGAGCTGGTAGGGTGGAGCCTGGGGCATATAAAGGTGATGGCAACCAGTGTTTGGGATCTCATCTGGGGGGGACAAAGAAGTGCTGTTTTTAGGACAAAACGAAACTATACTGTGGGACTTTGTGGGAGGCTGCTGCCTTCAGAGGTTCACCTTGGCCCGGGACTTCACGCCCGGATTCTGCCCGCTGATTCCCAAGTCTGTGTGGGAGGACGTCGGGGTGAGGCGAGGCAGCAGCTTTCCTGCCTCTGTGCTGCGTTCGTGGCCATCTCTTTTGTTTTAGGTGCAGGTCGGAGGTAGCGAAGGACGAGAGGACAGAGCGTGGTGAGACGGAGGGAAGCGGGGGCGGGCAGAGAGATGTGCAAGCCGCACTCAGACCCCTGCGTACCCTAGGCGACAAAGGGAAGTAGCTTCTGCTTGTGTGAGTGCTTGTGGCTAGCCCTTTGAGGGTCGAGTTGGTTGAGAGGGTCTGAGGTGTGTGGTTTGTCTGCCTGTAGACATGACGCAGTGCGAGAGGGGCGGTGGACAGCGATGAAGCGCGTGGGCCGAGCGGCTGGCAACGAAGAAAGAGTGGTGCTTGGCCACAAGGCGCCAGAGAGTGAGGCAAGTTCTCTGCCGGCTGGGGCACGTGGGAGCCAGCGTAGGACGTTGTAGCGTGTCGAGGGCGTGTGGTGCGAAGGAGTCGAGTTTCCCTCGACAGGAGAAAAAAGCAAGACACAAGGGGGCGAATACAGTGGACTGGGCATGGTTTTTGTTTTTCTTTTTGAGTTAGAGGACCTCAAGGTGGCAGCGTGGAGGCCCAGGACTTATAAGTTTGATTTATTTTATTTTCTGTTTTGTTTGTCTGTTGTATGTCCTGTGTGTAGTTTATTTCTGGGGTGTAGTATGGTAGTGTGAATGCTCTCGGTGGGTCCATTCTCCCTGTATGTGTGTGAGTGCGAGGTAAAGGGGGGTCCACTCAGGAGTGTAGTGCTGTGAATGTGGTGCTGGAGGAAAGACCTAATTTTGAGTGTGTGTGTGTGACAGCTTTCAAATCTTTCCCTGAGACTTGCTGTGAGCTGGGTGGTGTACAGGGGAGGGGGAACCGCCTTGGGGGTCTCCTTTTCCTGCAAAAAGTGAAATAAACTGTTTGCTTAGACAAAGAAATGTATGGAGTGAGGCTTGTTCATTTGTTGTGCTCCAGGAGGTCCTAAAAGGGTGAAATCAAACCTAAAGTCAAAGTAACCAAAGAAAATAAGTAAAGACTGTGGGGGCCTGTTGCCCTAGGCCACCACACCATTTAATTTGGCATAGTCGGCAGGATCTCCTCGGGTACAGCAATGAATGAAGAACCAAATGACAGGAATGAGGAATCAAGCAGCAGGAATGAGGTGCAATATGATAGTGGGGGGCCCGGGTGGTTTCCCTGGTTTTTGGGGGGGCCTGGATGGCCAAGTTCAATGGTTCTGCCAAAGCTCAGTTCTTGGAGCGACAGCGGACTGTGGAAATAGGCACCCGGGCCCAGCGTTTGTCCACCGTCCAGCAGATAGATTTTGTATTGTGTGCCTTAGAAGGGGAGGCTAGACAGGAGGTAGAGCCCCTAGCCGAAGTGCAAGGGGACACAGCAGAGAAAATTTTGGCATTCCTCGCTGGGGTTTATGGGGAGGATACCGGGCTGGCTAAGCTGAGGGCTGACTTTTTTACTCGTCAGCAACAGCCCGGGGAAAGGGTGGGGTTGTTCATCCTTCTTCTGTGAGTCTCACTCTAGGTGGTGCCAAAAAGAGCCCAGCAGAGAGGGAGACGATGATGACACCACCCTGCGCAGTCAACCAGTGGCGAGTCTGAAGAGTGGCCCTGGGAAGAAAGAACTGCAGCGGCTGATTCGGCGAACCAGCCATCTCACCTTCAAGGAGGCCTGCAAAGACGTCAAAGAGATGAAGCAGAAAGATAGTGAGAGTGAGGAGTTGGAAAGAGCAGGGGTTCGCCGCACTTTTGTGCCTCCACCAGAGGCCACCCCGGGGCCTACCACTAGGCCCCCCGTCAACATGGAAGTTTTGCAGAGGATGCTGCGCGAGCAGGTGCAGGGGCTGCGAGAGGCCATGTTGGTGGAACTGACACCTGGACTGGGGGAGCTGGCTAGAGGGGCTGGCCATGGACTGCCCCCACCCCGTCAGTACGACCGAGGAGCATCGAGGCCAGGGGGCCCTTGATGGGATGAACGAGGACGGCCCATTTGTCTGTGATGTGGTGAGTCTGGCCACATGATGAGCGCTTGTCCCAAGTGAGTAAACGAACCAGTAATTAGCAGGGTGCGGTCTGAGGTGCGAGCGGCACCAGCTGTGACTGCCCTTAAGGAGGCGCTGGTTGGAGAGAGCCCCGTCCTGGAGGTGTTGGCGGCCAGGAGGCCGGTCCCATGTATTTTGGACACCGGTTCATTATTTAGCCACAGTCTGTTCACGTGCTGTGTTGGGGGGGACCAGAGTTAAGGGTGCGGAGGAAGTACCATGATTGACTCTGAAGGAAGTGAACGGGCTGTCGCTCCCATATGTGGCCTATGCGGTGTTGGACTTCTCAGTCGCTGGGGTAGAAATTCCCCAGTGCGGTGCAGTGATCGTGGAGGACCAACACCTGCCGGCCCCATATGGGATCCTCGGCATGAATGTAATTAGACAAGGTGCCTTTCCGAGTGCTGGGTAGTGTGCAACCCCACAAGGGGAAGGTGCCTTTCCGAGTGCTGCGTAGTGTGCAACCCCACAAGGAGCTGGTGCTCCGCCCCACTCAAAGGGGGGTGGTGGGGGTGGAAGTGCAGCCTGTCGTTGGGGCCCTCACAGAACAGCTGAGTAGGCTGACTTAGCAGGGGGAAGGGTTGACAGCCAATGAAAGCCAGCGGGTGCAAGATTTACTGGAGCGTGGTGTTCGCCTGGGATGAAGAGGATTATGGGCGGATTGATGCAGTCTATCCTTACATCCCCTCTGGGGCGGCCACACCCATTCAAGAAAGATACAGACCAGTGCCTCCCAGCCTGTACCCTGAACTGCGTGAACTCCTTAAAGCTATGTGACCCACAAGAATGCCTATCCACTGCCGAGGATTGAGGAGTTGCTGACTGGGCTAAAGCAGGCGGCCTGGTATTCCACCTTGGACTTGGCCAGTGGTTACTGGCAGGTGGAAGTGCACCCTGAAGACAAAGAAAAGATTGTCTTTGCGATGCCCATGGGCCTATACCAGTTCGAACGTTTGCGGTTTGGCTTGTGTAACACCCCCGCAACCTTTCAAAGATTGTTAATTATTTCATCATGATTATTTGTTAATTTATTTGGATGATGTAATCGTGTACTCCTGATTTCAGGTCTCACTTGCGGCATCTGGGAGGCGTGTTCCAGCGGCTAGAGGCCCATGGGCTAAAACTGCAGCCTGAGAAGTGTTGGCTGTTTCAGCAGGCGGCCCGCTACTTGGGTCACGTCGTCAACCAGGAAGGGGTGACCACCAACCCCGAAAAGACAGAAGTGGTGCGGAACTGGCCCCAGTCAATGACCGTGAGAGAGATGCGCTCTTTCCTGGGCTTTGTAGGTTACTATCGCCGGTTCGTGCCTGGGTTCACCAAGAAGGCTGGGCCCCTCCAAGGGTTGCTGAAAGGGGTCGGGCTGCATCTCGGCAGAAGGTGCTGTGGACAGAGGAGTGTCAGCAGGCCTTTGAGGTCCTGAAGATGGCCTTGGTGGAGGCCCCAGTGCTGGCTTATGCTGACTACACTCTGCCATTCCGCCTCTACACGGATGCTAGTTTCCAAGGGTTGGGGGCGGTGTTGAACCAGGTGCAAGCAGGGCAGGAGCAGGTTATTGCGTATGCAAGTCGGAGTTTGCAGGACTCCGAGAAGAATGACCAGAATTATAGTGCCTTTAAGTTAGAGCTATTAGCATTAAAATGGACCTCACCAGACACTGGGTTACATCCCTGGTGATGCTCTGCCAGGCCTCTACTGTAACTGTCTTCAGTTCCTGTTTGTTCTTGGGGCATTTTCCCTTCAGTTTTGTCTTCAGCAAGTGAAATGCATGCTCAGTCAGATTCAGGTCAGGTGATTAACTTGCCATTGCTTAACATTCCACTTCTTTGCCTTAAAAACTCTTTGGTTGCTTTCGCAGTATGCTTCGGGTCATTGTCCATCTGCTCTTTGAAGCGCTGTCCAATGTGTTCTGAAGCATTTGGCTGAATATGAGCAGATAATATTGCCTGAAACACTTCAGAATTCATCCTGCTGCTTTTGTCAGCAGTCACATCAATGAATACAAGGGAACCAGTTCCATTGGCAGTCATACATGCCCACACCATGACACTACCACTACCATACTTCACTGATGAGGTGGCATGTTTTAGATCATGAGCAGTTCCTTTCCTTCTCCATACTCTTCACTTCCCATCACTCTGGTACAAGTTGATGTTCCAGAACTGTAAAGGCTTTTTTAGATGTTTGGCAAACTCTGGCCTTGAGGCTCACCAAAGGTTTACATCTTGTGGTGAACCCTCTATATTCAGAGTGTTCTTGATCTGGCCAACTGCTGTGAAAGGATTTTTCTTCACCAGGGAAAGAATTCTTCAGTCATCCACCACAGTTGTTTTCCGTGATCTTCCGGCTCTTTCAGTGTTGCTGAGCTCACTGGTGTGTTCTTTCTTTTTGAAAATGTTCCAAACAGTTGATTTGGCCACACCTAATATTTTTGCTATCTCTGTGATGGGTTTTTATTTTTCAGCCTAATGATGGCTTGCTTCACTGATAGTGACAGGTCTTTGCATCTCATATTGAGAGTTGACAGCAACAGATTCCAAATGCAAATAGCACTCTAGACCTTTTATTTGCTTCTTGTAAATAAAATAATGAGGGAATAACACACACCTGGCCATGGAACAGCTGAGCAGCCAATTGTCCCATTGCTTTTGGTCCCTTAAAGAGGCACATATACAAACCGTTGTAATTCCTACACCATTCACCTGATTTGTATGTAACTACCCTCAAATTAAAGATGAAAGTCTGCAGTTAAAGCACATCTTGTTCGTTTCATTTCAAATCCATTGTGGTGGTGTATAGATCCAAAAAGATTAGAATTGTGCTGATGTCTCAATATTTATGGACCTGACCGTAAATACTATTCAATTCCATATTTATATGCAGGTTCAATTCTGACAGCCATGGTTTAAGACCCAGACTGCCCCCAAAGACACAAAAATAGCAGTTTGGCGGGGGTTCTTAACAGTGTTATGAAGGCAGAATCCCCCAATTAATTCACACCCTGCTGACAGTGGTACCGTACTAAAACTCTGAATTAAAAAATGATTGTCTGAGAGATGAAATTCGAGTGTCAGGAAGCCAAAATCAAAACTTTTTTAAATTCAATTTTCTCCTCAGTGAAGCAAATCAAAACTGACATGCAGCGTTAGCTAGCAGGCCAAACAGGGTACACATCTGATTACAGTGAGATGAGGCTAAAATCAACACTCATATCTGAGAGTGTAACTAGAGATGGACCCAAAGCCAAAAGTTCTGTTCTTAACTATAGTTTTTCTGTAATGTTATTTCATGTTTCTGATTATTCTGCTCTTTATTTCAGAGCTACCAGTGAACTCCCACACCACTAATCAATGATTCTGCATTCTTTTTCCCTTGGAAAAAATCTGAATGGTTGAAATTTGGTAATTTAACTTTTTGCCAGACAGACGTTGAATGAAAAATTTTGAAATACTGGAAACATTTGAAGTACAGATAAACTGTGAGTGTAAGACCAAAAAGAGCAGTGTATATTCCTCTCTTTTTTCCAACTATTTCACTTTCAATTACTTTGTAACTGAAGAAGTTTTAAAGTACCAAAGCTGAGTGTAAAGTGACCATTTGTCATACATGAACACACCACAGCACACAGTGTGAACAGCACAAAATTATTTCTCATTTAACTCATTCACCAAGTGAGGCAACGGACAGCCAGGAGCACAGCACCCAAGGAGCACTGTGTGGGGACTGTACAGTGTTCAAGAGTACCTCAGTGGTGCCACTAGGGGTCCTAGGATTTTAACCCACAACCACAACTATCTGATCGCATGGGGCAACTCCCTAACTACGAGGTCACCAGGCCTGTACATGTGGTGTGTGCCAAACAACAATGTTATACTTTATACTACACTTCTAATTGTGGTGTACTGTTTCTACACATTAATTAGAGAGGTGGTATGCGTTTTGGAATGCAGCTGTGGTGTTGGTAGAATAATCAGGATGGTGTAATATCGCAGTTTGGTCACATGGTGGCGAGCGGCAGGAGACCCGTAGGACCCTAGTGCGCATGTCCAAACGTTCGCGCGGAAGATTGGAGTTTGATTTGAAACGGCGCTGGGTGAGGGGCGGAAAACAGAAGAGGCGCACAGAGAGAGAATTATGTAGCGCTCGCAATGGCGAATGCATCTAACCTATCCGGACTGGCTTTGGACACATCCAGAGTTTCCTCCGGCTCTGGTTCGAGCAGCAGGAGTTTACGAGTGGCGGAGAATGTGAAGAAAAAAGGCGAAGCAAACCCTTTTCGGTTTGCTCTGGAGTATCTCTCTCAGGGTGAGACTGCTAAAGTCTGCTAGCGCTAAAGTAGAATAACGTTAATCCGCCGGTGTTTGGATAGATAGTAAACGAAATAGCCGACGGTAACTTCACAAAGCAATGGCATACCTGTTAGATGACCGACAAACTTAGAAAAGGACAACGTTGCTTTAGATGCAAGGATTGTTGCCAACAGTTCTGTAGCTGACGTTACTTAGCCTAGCACGTCAGCTACAGAACTGTTTCAGGTAAGCCCTAGTTTACCTGAAATGTGGCTTTGTTACTAGTCAACTTTAAATGTACAGTGACCACTTGTCATACGTGAGCACGCCACAGCACACATTTAACCCACATTGATCCACTATTTACAATTAGTAGCGAGTATTTGTATGCTATGTATGTTTGTGATGCTCGTTATTGTTTAATGGGGTTGTGTTAAGGGGTTTAGCAGATGGCTTGTTATCTCCTGCTCTAACATACTTAGTCTAGTTTATCGTCTTGAACCAACATACTGCCCAAGCCTCTCCAAAGTTTCGAGTATGGAACAACAAAACACTGCAGTGTTTGGGCTAGGGCTCTATGATTTAAGTTGGAAAGCACCGATGGCAACTAAATTAAGTGATAAACTCCTGAAGCATATGCCGTCCATTTATAGCTGTGGGGGTTGTCATTGTGTAGACACGTTAAATTTAAAGTTTTGAATGCCACAGTTGACTCCACGTGAGTTACGTGCACGAACATTATTACAGACATCACCTCAGCCCACCTGTGGTATCTACAGGATAGTTTGTTTTGGTCAGTGCTTATGAATTAAGTAAAATCTAAATGGCCGTTTAAACAGATTTATTGAATCAAGTTACTTGCAGTGCTGAGTCCTCTCTTGCTTTTCTGTTTGTCTGCCCCAGTGCAGGAAGGCACTGTTGTAAAGGGCAACGACGAACTGGAGAGGAACCTGGTGGTAGTGGAGACCATTGCCTTAAGTCGAGGTCTCCCTCCAGAGGCCATTTCCTTGCTTCTGGACTTGGCATTAAGTCTCCGTGCAGGTAAGGTCATCTTGGTCTAATGCTAATTTCCTATGGATTCTGTTTATTTTTGAAACATATTACTGCATACATGAACTCCATACTTTTTTGATGTATCAAATATTTTTGGAAAACATTTTTCTCCTTACTATGCAGGTACTGTGACCTGTTCACGGGTTTTGAAGTTTCTGATACCTGCTTCAGTAGTACCTCAGGATGCCATTGTAAGAGGAGTGTCATGGCTGTGTGTGGGGAAAATACCAATGAACGCTCAGGTACAAAGCTACTAGGTTTGTGTACCTGCCATTTATGCAGATATGTCCTTATTCTTCAGAAAGCACTCTTTTTTTTTTTCCTTAGGTTCTTTTCCTTCGCTGGGTTCTCACTGTTTTTGACCTTATTGATTGCAAAGACCACCTAAGAGCAATCTATGGCTTTATATTCAGCTTTGTGACTGAAGAAAACGTGGTATGTTTAGTTTTGTCTTATGTGTATTATAATATTATCAGAATAACACACACATAAAACAAAAAAATATGCAGCACTTTAATGTTTTGCATGTATTCTATTGAATTTTGTTTCTTTTCAGTGTCCTTTTATCTGCCATTTATTGTATCTGCTAACAATGAGAGAACATGGTAAGTCTTTCATTTCATTAACAAGATGATATTTTCAATAAATTCTGTTTTCTTGTAATTCAAAACTTGATTGCACTTTTCTTAGTCCAACCATACAGAGTGAGAAAACTGTTGGATGTCCAGGCCAAAATGGTAAAGTCATTAATTTTCCACATTTACTGGAAATTCTTTTGTCATATTTATCTTTGTGTGATTAGATTTTACACAATTCACAAATTGTATAGTGGTTTGTAACCTGCATTGTTTTAAAAATGCTTTCCGTTTTTTTTCTCTGTCTTTCATAGGGCAGACAGCCCTACCTTATGCAGCTACTAGCTTTGTACAAAGTCTTCCGTCCTGAGCTTGTGTCATTCTCCATGCCTTCTAGAATGAGGGTGAGTGTATCCGTCTTAAAGACCGGTCATACTGCTGTGCTTGTTAGAATCTTAATGTGTACTTGCTTTTGTGCACTATTTCAGACTGGTTTCAAGAACCACAATTCCACCTGGAAAGCAGCTCTTACTACTGTGCAGCGAAAAAATAGGACTCAAGTAATGGCTGACCTTAGTGTCACAGTGGAGGGGAAAGAAAAGCCCACGTCCAGAAAGAGAGTAAGGTTTTCCTTCAGTAATGTGACATTAATCTCAGTTTAATGTTGTGTCTATTTCAATATGTAAAGAATGTAGTGTTGTAGTCAGAACTATAGATTTTGTTTTTGTGTTGCAAATAACAACCCCAGTTGGGGTAAAAAAAGTGACACTTTATATGAGTTGCAAATAGTACAGAGACAATATCAAATATTAAGGCAGAGTAATTTATTTTTAAAAATTGTGTGGGGGTTTGGTGTTCCAAAACCTCTCCATCATTAATGTTGCATTCCCAGTTTTGCAAGCTTCCCATGCCATGTGCACTAATGCACCTATTTAGCCTGGATGATGTTGTGTCCATGATTCCAAGTTTAAAATTTGGATTCTTCTTTGCCTTAGTCCACCTTAATTGAGTTTAGCCACACAGAGTGATCAGGTTATGTATTGTTTCTTTTTTACATGCTAAAGTTTTAACTTGCATTTGTGTATGCTGTGACAAATTTCACAAACAGTGGTTTTTGGAAGTTGTCAAGAGCCAATGCAGTGATTTCCACTACATTTCTACTATATAATCATGCCACCCAAAGATTGTTTTAAGGCAGTTACACCTGAGGGCCCAAAGATCGCAGGCATCCAGAATTGGCCTTGTCCTTGCAGACAGAGATTTCTTTGGATTTTCTGGATGTTTTAATGGTATTTGGTACTGTAGTTGATTAAATCCTGAAATCCTTTCAATGGTATGTTGAGAAACGCTATTCTTAAATTGTTGCACTCTTAGCCTGCACAGTCTTTCACAGAGCAGTGAACCTTACCCCATCTTAACTTCAAAGAGAGTCTGCCTGTCTGGGATGCATCTTTTATAACCCATTATTTTACTGACCTGTTGCCAATTAACCTGATTAGTTGCAATTTTTTTATTACACAACTTTTCCTCTCTTTTTTCTGCTGGCATCAGATTCAAAATGAACATATGTACATATCAGTTTCAACATTTAATGTTGTCTATTTTTTTTTTTTCAATAAAATATAGGGTAAATATTTTTTTTGGAAAAGGTGTGGCACATTTTCTTTTATATGTTTTAAAGCAAATACATATTTAAAATATATTTCACGCTTCAGCAGTGTTCTATTGTCACATCAATTTAACAAGTATTAACCGCTTGAATTGTATTGAATATCATAAACCCTGAAAACCAAATTCCTAAATAGCTAAAGCTTTAGTAACATGCCATGAGCAGTTAAATACACTGCTCAAAAAAATAAAGGGAACACAAAAATAAGACATCCTATTCTTATTAAATACTTTGTTCTATACATAGTTGAATGTGCTGACAACAAAATCACACAAAAATTATCAATGGAAATCAAATTTATCAGCGCATGGAGGTCTGGATTTGGAGTCACACTTAAAATTAAAGTGGAAAAACACACTACAGGCTGATCCAACTTTGATGTAATGTCCTTAAAACAAGTTAAAATGAGGCTCAGTAGTGTGTGTGGCCTCCACGTGC
>JBBPCX010099913.1:1423-23147 GCA_037974365.1 Hydrocynus forskahlii
GACGCTTCAAAAGCAACTGTAACAAGGTCACCACATCTGAGCGTGTGTGTGTGTGTGTGGGTGTGTGTGTGTGTGTGCGCTTGGGTGCTTGAACACACATGCTTGTAAGCTGTCTGAGCTCAGGATTGATCAGTAAAGGAACAGGGACATATTCTCAGCTTATCTTTCACCATCTAATCTTTCCCCCACACACACTTCCCCACACACACCCACCCCCCGATTTGTGTTTTTAGTCAGGCCCTTGGCTCATTGTCTAATAATAGCCACCAGTGTTCTTGAGGGACACGCACACACACACACAATTGTAGCACTGCAGCCTGTCTGGATCAGTATCCTCCTGGACATTGTCTTGTCTCCAGATTTCTGTTTCAGGATGCTGGCACGTTTCACACTCATTTTCTCTCTCTCACCTCTCTGTCTAGTTCATATTTTCATGCATTTTCAAGTCTTTTTCATGCATGGCAGTGCAGCCCGGTCATTGTAACAGAACGCAACATGAGCGGTTTCTTAAAATTAAAACAGATTGGGTTTTTTCCCGCTTTTTTTCCTGCAGGTTACTGTAAAGCCATGATCAGTCGTCTAAGCAAAGCACTCAAGCTGCTTTTGACTACAGCGCTTCAAAGATTGTTCAGATCTGATGCTAAAAAGATATGGAGACACATCTGACAGGATTTCTGCTTGCCTAGACGCCAGCAGCGATCTGAAAATGAATTCAAACGTAAATCTGCTTAAAATAAATAATAAAATAAATTCTTAAAATCTTTTATTTTTATTGGTCTTAAGTGTTTAATTTAAAAAAAAACATCAACAATATAATTTACCACCACAAAAATTAAGTCAGTAATATATACTCGTTAACATACTAATACCGTAGTAGTTCTTGAATGTATTAATTAATACACTTATGACTTTGTCCATAATTATTAGTTTTGCCTGTATATTGGGTGTGCAAATGAAACTGACACTAATGTAGTATCTGGGATTGTACTGTTTTTAATGTTCAGCACATGCAGTGCATACTCTGGTAATTACTTTGTCCCTTTTTATTCCTTCTGTACTGGAGAAGAGTGCCATTCTGTACATTACACATTCAGGTGAAACTTAGGACAGAGAGGAGTTATTTCATTGGCGTTACCTGCACGTTTGTGTGATCAAGTCTTGTTAGTTCAACTGATGCACAAGTCAGCTTCCAATGTTTTGTCACCGTCTGATCACCTGCATAACCGTTGCACAGGGGGTGCTTATGTAGTGTTTCATATTTTGTAATAATATTTTATAATGATAATGTTTTATAATTTTTGATCATATATTATGTACTGTTTTGTAATATCACAGTCTATAATAAAAGGTTAACATAATGTAATCATGATAAACTGTGCATGTTTTTATAGTGGGCCCATACCTACTTTTTGAACTTTCAATGTGTTTGAACCCATGTTGTGTTTTGAAGTAAACGTGAAAGTTCAACATTATTAAACTGGTGGTAACACTCAAAATCACGTAGTTGTATAAACAGAAATTAGCATTGTTGCAGCTGTGTCATTTTCAAGTATAAGTAAGGGAAAAGGCATCTTTTTAGTTTGTTTTGTCAGACTGTTTGTGTGACTTCAACTTTTGGCTGCTTTTGCATGTCATCACTTGCTCTTCTTTAGTAGTGATGAACATGAAGGTGCACTACAGAGGCAGAACTGACCACTATAATTACAAAAGAACAGTTAAATATTTTAAATAGTATAAATTATATATTTCTTGTGTCAGACGCAAAGCTACTGCTGGGCACTCAGTAAGCTTTGAAAAGTGAAGCTGTAATTTATTAGTTGGTTAAATAAGTGTGAACAGAACTGCATGACACAATATCCTGTTCATCTGGCAGGGGGTGTCTGGAGTGAGATGTTGGTCTGACAGGAGCAGCAGGAGAAAGACCATAGAATTAAACAGTTCAGCAGTACTTAATCCTGAAAACCTCATGTTTGACACATTTTTAGCAGATCAGTTGTATAACATTACGTATGAGAAAAATGTGCAGAGCACAAAAAGTGCATGATTGTGGGTTAAGTCATAGTGGCAGTTTAAACACCATCAATAAAATACTTGATAGTGATAATAATAGAGATTTCCTGAGTTGTGTAATTATTTTCAGTGTCACTATTATAACCTTGGGATAACTTCAAGTGTCAGAATGTATTAGTTGAATGCATGTGGGAAAATGTGCCACAGCAAGGGTAAAAAATATCAAAGGGGGAATAAAGGGGTTTTGTAATGGTCCTGTATAGTTTTGGACAGTATATGTCTTCTTTATAGATAAACTAGCTTCTATATTGGCAGTGGGGTTTGCAGTTTAGGTCATGTGCTAGTCAGTTTAGAATTTTTTGGAAAAACAATTAATAAAAGTTTACTTTTTTAAATGTGCTTTATGGCTAGTTAATGTTTGCGCTACTTAATTTTCTTCTTGTGTAAGAGAACGAAACAGACCAATAAAAACAAACAAATGTCAGCTCTGGAACAGATATGTAATATAAATTCATTTAGTGCAGACTAGCAGTACTTGGGAAACATGACTTAATTTAATTAATTAATGGAAACCTAAATGTGATACCATAATATTGTAAATTATTTAAATACTCAATATAATTAACAAGAAATTGAAGTTCACTAATGCCATTCATCCCATCCTTTTGGTATATTTGATAAATGGGTTTACAGTTTATTTTAGGAACATTTAGATGGAGTTTGAACTAAGCCATCCTTTCCACCAGCAAGTAGCCAATAGATATCCGTCATATTGAATTATTCTGCCGAGCAGCAATGAAGGATGTATGATGGGTGAAGAAAGTCTCATAAGTCAGACTGATTCAAAAAGCTATCTGGGCTGAAACAGTTATAACCAAAACATGAATGGGCTAACGCATTGTAGGCTGAAGAGATGGGTAAGAGATGGTGTGACACAAAACAGTGAACAGGAAAGATGGGCTTATTTCCATAGACAGACTGTGTGAACTGTGTAGTGAACAGTATGTTCTGAAATGAATCATGCTCTGTGTGGGACAGGCCTGTATGAAGAATTACAAGCAAGATATTAATTATGATTATTATGAATCGGAAAATTTATTGTCATACGGACAATCTTGTATTTTGAGCATATATAAATAAACTGCTTTTCATGTATGTGATATATTAGTCTGTTTTTTAAATTAAAATCTGAATCATTGAAAGTGTCTATATGAAATGTAAACGTAGTCACTTTATATGTGTGGACTGGGGAGTGAAAACAGGTTTTGAAATTGAAACAATGTTTACATTCTAAAAAAAAAGAAAAAGAATGAAAATTCAGTTTTTCTTGATTAGCACTGAAAACCTCATTTGTAGGCACATCACGTCTGACAGAAACATTTATGTGCTCTGAAGCATCTATCTGCCCTGGAGGCATATACATAGTTAAAACTTTGTAAAAATCACTATATGTGAATTTCAAACAGAACTGAGCGATGAAAGAGGTCACAGCTGTCAGATAGTAAAGGTGGTGAGATGAGGGGCATATAGAAGAAGAGAGACAGAGAGATTTGAGCTAGTTTTTCCCGTTATATATGGGTCATGCCTCCTGTGTCCTTTTTGTAGACAACAGGAAAATTACCAGTCTTTTCTTTAAGTAGTTTTCCTTATTTTAATTTCAGTTTTCAGTGACACACTTATTATACTTAATGCGCTTATGTCCCCACATTCTTTCAATCCACTCTTAGTCCATATATATCATGTTTGTGTTTGTAAGTAAACAAGGAGGTTTTTACTGGTGGCATGATGGGTGATTATAATGCTGTGTCTTAAATCACAGCCACCAATACTCATTTTTAATGGAATAACTACCTGCAATTACACCTTGACATTTATAATTTACTGTAATTACCTATTTTGATATGCCCAGACAGTAAGATAAGCTTTCAAAGCCAGCTTGCAGTCTTCCTTATTTAAAGATTAATGGCAGAAGGAAATTCCAATGAGACCGTGTCTCTAGCACAAGACTGCATATTATAAAGACAATTATGTCATACTATGCACTATGAAACATCTGTCAATGTCTGTTCTTTATTTTCCCCTTTTTTAAGGGCTTCTACTTAATGGCTGTATGTTGTATCATAAATTACGTGAACTAATATTCAATACAAATTAAGTGAAAGAGTCACTCTTTGATTTTATCATTAATTCACTGTGCTGTCTATCTTTCTCTCAGCTGCAGAAACTGAAGCGCTCCCTTTCCTTCAAGTCTGTGATGAGGAGTAAAAGCGTGGATAACTTCTTCCAGCGGGCCAACTTTGAGGCTCCCTCTCGTCCCGACCTCATCACAGAGTCTCCGCCCCCTGTGATGGAGTCCCCCTCGCCACCGTGCTTTCACGAGCGCCCTTTGACATTTGACCGGTCACCATCTCTGTCGCCGTCTATCAGCCCAAACCCTTCATTGTCTTCCCGTTCACCTTCAGTGAGTCCCTCCCTCTCCGTCAACTCTAAGGTCCCACCCCAGTCACAGCAACAGCCACAGAAAACACACTGTTTCCAGGAATATGTGTTTCGTCGTCCAACTCCCTGCCAGCAATGCAAGCAGGTGATCACAGGTATACCTTCCCACAACCATCAACACATATATCAACAAAGCTATCTTAAGCCCTGTTGCAGTTATTTCCAGAGGAATTCAGTTGGTGGGATTTAAATTGGTTTGGGTATCTGTGTAATATACCCAAACTGAAAGGTCATAGTCTGGATGTTCAGACATTAATCTACAGGACACAGTCAATATCAATTACAAAGCAAATTTCATTATCATGAAAAACTACACACACTGCAGATTCATACTGAATAAAAATCACATTATTACTGTCAGACTGTATAAACTACAAACAGTGCAGATTCATACTAGGTTCAGATCCTACCACAGTCAATTACAGAATCTCCCCAAGTAAAGCTAATACAGCTCAGACAGAACACCACAAGACCACAAGTGCAGATAGGACAAAAGAGAGTGCAAGAAAAACACAACAGCAACAAAACAACCGGATAAGACAACATTTAGACTGTACTGATGGTCTAAACTACTATTTTTAGCGGAGAAATATCCCAGCCTAGACTATAGACCTTTGAAAAGAATGCATTCTTCTTCTTGTGTTCATTACTGGACGGTTTTAATTTTATACTGTGTGAGACCTACTGAAAAGGAGCGCTGGCAGCTGGAGTAGGGGTCTGGACAAAAAGCTGGGACTTTATGATGCTAATAACAGCAATACATAATATGAATGCCAAACACACTTGCCATGGAACAGCATAATATCTGGTCAGCAGCAGTCATGTGGTCAGAAACTTATGAATGATGAATGGGGTAGAGGGGGCTAATAAACAGGAGCAACAGAAAGTGACTGAGTCAGTATTTTTTATGGTGTATCTGTAAAATAGGTGGGGCTCAGAAAGTGACCAGTGGGTGGAAGTACAATGTAGGGTTTTAACTACTAAACTACTAAATTCTAAAAAGCAAAGATGGGACACTTAAACTCCAGCTGTAAGAAAATGATACAATTTATTTGTATTCATCTATATAAATAGTATATATGGACTCTGTAATTAGATTTAGTTTGTAAATTCAGACATGTCTGATTTTTTTAAAGAAACAGGGTGTTTATGCTCTCTTTTTTTCTTCCGCTCTCTCTGCTGCTGCTGTAGGGAACTCGAAGCAGGGTTTACGCTGCAAAACATGTAAACTGGGGGCTCATCTTTGGTGTTCTTCTGAACTTTCGCAACAAGTTTGCAATGGCAAGGTGAGTCTTTCTCTGTCTGTCTGTCTCTCTCTCTCTCTCTCTCTCTCTCTCTCTGGCTTTCTCTCACTGTGTAATTATTCACATTGTGTTGCTTTACAGTCTGAAATTAAGTGACTCAATGCAACTTTTAATATCCATGTGAAAGATATCATATCAACATTTCATAAAGAAATATGTAAATAACAGAAATATTGAGATGGATCAAGGATCACCCAGCAGAACTCAGGCAAATTAAACCGTGACCACTGGTGGACTGCAAATCATTCAGCAGATTTTCTATAAAGTTAAGTCTGTGCTAATTCTCCTTCAGCCACTGTGTGGTCAATTTTGCTGGTAATTTGGGTTATCGTCATGTTGGAAAGTGAATATTTTTCACATTGAGAGCTTTCTAGCAGAGGGCAGCAGGTTTTCCTCAAGAATTTGATTTGCCCCATCCACTTTAACAACAGAATGCTGCCACCTGCATGCTTTTCCATAGGTATGTTGTTTTTTGGATGGTGAGCTATATTGACTTTTCACCAGATGTACTGTTTGGTGTTGAGGCCAAATAGTTTAATTTTGGTCTGACCATAACACCTTTTTCCACTTGGTCTCAGAATCTTTAAGGTGTGTTTTGGCAATGCTCAATCGAGAATTAATGTGGCCTTTCTCAAGGAGAGGCTTTTTTTTTGCAATATAAGCCATGTCTGTGGAGTACTTGTGATATTGTTGTCACATGCACACAATGATCACTCTTTGAAGTACATACCTCTTGGTAGCCTCTGACCATTTTCCTCCTAGTTCTTCAATTTGGAGGGATGGCCTGATCCAATGAGGGTCCTAGTAGTAACAAACATTTTCCACTTATTAATTATGTAATATGTGTTACTGTGCTCCCAGGGACTGGTATTTAGACATTTTTGCATCCATCTTCTGGCTTGTGTCTGTCCAAAACTGACAGTACCTTGCCACTCATAGCTGATTGTTTGTTTTCAGCTGTACTACCAAACACTGGAATGCTTGAAGGCTATTTTTATGCTGAACTAATCATAAATCACAGCTGATCACAGATGGAAGCAAGTCAGCTTTGTGCACAATGGAGAAAGTGATTAGTTACACCTGGTTGAGAACAAGTTTTTTTAAGAGAGGGGGTGATTGTTTACCCATTTCCGTGATTGTTTTCTTTCTTTCTTTCTTTTTCTTTCTTTTTTATTTATGTATTTATTTTTGCCATCATGTTCTAAGATGTTATAACTGACATTGAGTAAATACATGTTTTGTTTTTTTTCTCTTCATTTTGGGCTGCAAAGCAACAAATGTGAATAATTTGAAGGGGCTGATTCTTTTCTATACACACTCTCTCTGTCTCTGTCTCTCTGTCTCTCACTCACAGCTGTGATCTTATCGGCTTTTGCTGTTCTGTAAGCACACAATAAAGAAGTCCACCAAAGGATCTTGCTCATACCAGCACACACACACACCCACACCCACCCACACACACACACACACACACACACACACACACACACACACACACACACACACACACACACACACACACACACACTTGGGCATAATCAAGCCTATTTTTGTGCTTTGATCTCTATGTTGATATTCCAGCTACCCCAGAAATAGCCCAATCGGGTACTTCCTTCTACATCCCACTGTTAATTTAACACAGTGGTGTTTTAGATGTCATCAGGCCGACACTGCCTTAAAGAGATAATAATAATAAGTGTGTGAGTCAGTGAAGTGCCTATGTTTGGTCCTTACACACGGAAATGCCTCTTTTTGGTAAATTGGAGAAGTGACCCAGCACTGCAAAAATAATTACAAGTGAAACCATCTTCAGTGTGATCAACTTATGATGCTACACTTAAAGTAGGCTGAATAATTTAGTAATATTCTTGATATTATCGGCTACTTTAGAGTGTTTGCTTTTGTGTTAGATATATTGCAGTAGATACCCGTTTTTCTGTGCAGTGTGTAATGAGGGTACTCAGATAACAGAGTTCACACAAGGCAAGCGAATTAAGAAGATTGCACAGAAGGGGGTTGGGCAGAGGATGGGAAAAAGAGAGTGCAGCAGATAAGAAGGAGTAAAATGATCCCAGATGAGTTTGAATTTATGACTCAGCTGTAGGTTCTGTCGACACAGGGCAGCTCATAATGTAATTAAGGAGCTATCCCTCTCACTCTCTCACTTCTCTTTCTCTCTCCCTCTTTCTTTCTCACCTCTCGTTCCCTCTCCCTGTACCTTTTTTCTTTTCTTTTGATCCACTTCTGTCATTTCCTCTCCATTTCTCTTTTTATCTTCTTCTGTATCTCTCTCTGCAGCTCTTTCCTCTCTTTCTTTCACACTCTTTCTCTTTCTGTCTCACCTTCTTATGTCCTTACTCTGCTGTAATTTTTTCACCATCTCTCTCTTTCTCTTCTTTCTCTCTTTTCTTCATCTGTGGTATTCTCTCTCCACCTCTTTTTCTCTTGTCCTCCTCTGACCCTACCTCTCTGCTTCTCTCTCACATTTTCTTGTCTGTCTTCCTCTCTCTTTCTGTCTCTCCCTCTCCATCTATCTCTCTTCTCCTCTTTTTCACTCTCACTGTCTGCTGTATTTAATAAGCCTATTTTTCTTTCGCCCTCTCTCTTTCTCTGTCCTCTTCCTCCTCATGTCTCCAGCCCAAAAATCAGTAAATGAATTAGCATCCATGTACTTTGGCAAACAGCATTTGTAAATTAACACTTTGGTCAGTTTTTTATAGTACATTGCCATGCACTCAAATCAGCTGAACTAGTGGTACCTTATGAAATTGACACCTGATAGAAACCTTTATAATCCTGGACTAGGCTTAACATATGTATTCTAAATTCAGCCTAATTTAAAGGGTCATTTCATTTAAACTTTTTTCTGCTCTTTTTCCTCACACGTTCGATGTAGTGTATAATAATCCAGACATTCCACTACAAGTGAGTTCATTGCTTTTTGTGATCTCACATAAATCAATGCATTTACATGCATCCACTGAATTGGCCTATAATGGTTTAGCCTCCCCATTAATGCTGAGGTTAAATGGGGTATTTCAGGCCAGACTGCTTTTTGATTAAGGCGCAGTACAAGATAACCATTCAGAACAGAACTCATTTACATAAAATCAGATGTAAAGGCACAAAAACAAAACCAGCCTGCTTAATTACTGTTAAAAAAGATCAAAATGCATCCTGTAAAACTGTATTATTACAAAGTGGACTTCAGGGAAAAATAAAATTAAACAAGCACAATTGCTTTTTTGTATGCATATCAAGTACCGCTAATGACGGGGGTTCTATCACAGCGGATGAGGAGTTAATGGTGTTACTTGATAGTCAGCATTTGAAATAGTAGTGTAGGAGATTATATCTTGAAATGTAGTCCTAGAAACGGGTCGAGCTTGCTCTCTTTATAGTGGTACACTCTGCCAATTTGAATCAATTATTTAGAGATTTCAGTGTAAATTCAGGACTTGTTCTTGTTCAGGCTCTCATTGGAACAGCATGTGTGTTTGTGTGTGTCTGTGTAATCGTGAGAAAGTGTGTGTGTGAGAGAGAGAGAGAGAGAGAGAGAGAGAGAGATAGAGAGATCAGCCAGTTAAAAAAGTTCCAGTTCACCTCCTTGAGCCAAGAGCTCTCTCTGGGGGTCTGGCTGCTGCTTCGTTGTCTGCGTTTGTGTCAAAATCAGCAATTACGAGACCTTTGTGTTCCCAAGGTCCAATACTGCTGACCTCCAATTTTGACACCATGTATTTTTTTCTGGTCCCTTGTGTCTACATTTGCCATTTGTTAAGTGAGTGATTTGGAGAGAATAGCAACATCAGGTCAGTCCTCAGTTCTTGACCTTTTGGGCTGTCTGTAGAGGTCATCATATGTTCTTTCTCTCTTTCTCTCCTTCTCCGTGTTTTTCATATTTCACTTTTTACATATTTACAATTTTGTTAGCATTTTTGATGTAAATCTAAATATAGGTATATAAAGTCAGAACCAATATAAATGCTATCATGTTTGTGTTTATGTTATGCTCATTATGTTGTTCTGATATGGGAATTATAGGTAGATTCCAGTATCCAATATTTGTACAAATTTGCCAGTGCAGACACATAAATATTTATAAAATGTAGAAAGTTAAACACTTGCCTTAGCATTACAGAGAAAACTGCAATAAATTAAACATGTCACCCTGAGCCACACTGGTATATAACCCCTTTCTGCAGGTTTCCTAGAGGCCATTCTACCAGTGAGATGGCAAATGTCTCTTCATAATTATTATATAGTATACATCTTGAGATTAAAGGTTGAGCCCTAGGACCTCCAAAATTGTATTGTATTTTATGGCTACTGCGAAAAAAAGGTTAAAGAGGCTGTCCACAGTCTGACATGCTACACAGCATATGTTATTTCCCTTTATTATTCACCCTGCCAAAAAAAAGAAACAAAGTCATAAAACAATGCTGAGATTGACAAATACAATTGTCATGGGAGAGGAGTGAAACAGAACGTACCTGAATCTAGGAGTTGCTCGTGTAGCGTGATGGAAGAGCCCAGACACGGACAGAAGCGAGAGGGCTGGTTGAATCACGCATTTTGATCTATGAACGCTCTGAACTAGAGTATGATTCCCACCGGAATCCTCGTTCACAATCATGCACTAGCAGTGAAAAAGGTACTCGCGTGAGTAGAGGTGCGTGGAGTCAGGGCGGTGAGAAGAACTCAATGACTGAGCACCTTAGGAAGTTCCATTTCCTGTTTATATACTATGTGACTCGCTCATTTCCTATGACCTTTGCACATCACATGACCAGTGCATGTGACAACAGTGATGGTGGCCTGGTGGTTAGGGAATTGCCCCTGCAATTGTAAGGTTGTGGGTTCAAATCCCAGGACTGCCAGTGGCACCACTGAGGTACCCTTTATAGAGCCCAGACATCAACCCAACTCAACACCTTTGGAGAGAACTGGAATGTCAGTCGCGAGCCAGGCCTTATTGTCCAACATCAGTGCCTGACCTCACAAATGCTCTTTTGACTCAATGTGCAAAAAGTCCAACAGACACACACCAGAAAGCGTCCACAGAAGAATGGAGGCTGTTAAAGCTGCAAAGGCGGGTCAACTCCATACCTAATGCTCAAGATTTTGCAATGGACTGTCCAATAAGCTCACATAGGTGTGCTGGTCAGGTGCTAATATACTTTTGACCTGATAGTGTATGTGAACATACAGGAGTACATAAGATTTAGAAGTTTCATTTTTCTCATTTAAAAGATAAGACTGACAGTTTGATTACTACACTGAAAAAACTCACTTCTACATTATTTATGCATGTATGAAATCATTACATTTCACTCAATGTTGGGAGTAATTATGCTGAAATGTCTTGTTCATGCCTAAACAGTGTGCACATTTGAGCCAATTAACCTATAATTATGCAAAAAGAAAATCTGTTTTCAGTTGACTATTCTCCCAGGGTATATATGTATATATCCATCTGCAGTGTTTGTTCTTCTCAAGCTGGCACATTGTCTTGGGTGTTGACAGCTTTTGACTCAACAGCACCTAATACGTGCAATTACATTAGACTATTTGACTGGAGAGAGGAGGCAGCAGGGCAGCCATGCGCTTGAGTCAGATGTGCTCAGCAGAAGTAATGAGCAGTGAAATTACTCCTATAACTCAACACACAGCATCGCACACACAGTGTCCAGCACACACACTCAGGAAATAGAAAAGCCTTCATTTATTGACCACCCCCTCCACTTGGCTGAGAGATTCAGCAGCTATGAGTGGATGAAAAGTGATGCAATTATGCCATTCTTCCCCCATCAAATTACAACTGAATTTGGGATAACATAGATTGCACATCACAAGATAACAATATTATTTTGTTCATTTTTTTCTTAGAAGCACGTATACTGAACAAATTTAAATGGGATACACTTATTGTGTACTTTATTAGAAACCCTTACCTTGTATTTCCATTGGTCACTTTATGAGTTTTACCATAATGTCGACTGTAGCTCATCTGTTGCTACATCATTTATTTGCCCCCCCAACCCAGTTTGCTAAGCAGATATTTTTTCAGATGGTGAACCATTCTCAGCACAGGCGTAACATTGACACTGATGATATTACATCTATAAACTTTAATTGAAGTGACACTGGGTCACTGTGCTAAAATGTTTGCCTTTTATTCATTTTGCTGCATTTCTTACTTTACTCAAAGAGAGTTTTTAGTCCCATATATGCATGCATGTACACAATGGATATGTCTGTAATGCTAATCATTTTTTTTTTGCAACATAGCCAGTGAGCTATCGCTTGCCAGCTACTTTGACATCTATGTAATGCATGCAGCTGATCAGTGTTTTTGTGAGAGCCAGTTTGTTACCTTGGTAATATTTAAGTTTGGAACACATGTTAACAGTTATTGTAACATTCAAGCTGCTGCGGCTGGTGGTGTGGTGGTTAGGGAATTGCCTCTGTGATCGGAAGGCCATGGATTCGGATCCCAGGACTGCCAGTGGCACCACTGAGGTGCCTTTGAGCAAAGTACCGTCCCCACACACTGCTCCCTGGGTGCTGCGTTGCTGGCTGCCCACTGCTTCATTTGGTGAAAGGGTTAAATGCAGAGAATACATTTCACACTGTTCACACTGTGTGCTGTGCTGTGGTGTGTTCATGCGTGACAAAAGGCTTTCACGTAATAATGTATCAACAATTAACTACAGAGAAGAGGCTTTAAGCCCACTCTCAGGCCACAAACATCCTACGGAGCCTCACTCTTTCTAGCTAACGCACCAATTTTGTCGCTAGGTTTTTCTTGTACTATTTAATGTTACAAGAATGATGCAGCAGCTTCATCATAAGATAACATACTATTTTTCTTGCTCTCTAAACACTTCAAAGATGAAAGAGAACTAAAAAGAACTGTAAAATATTCAGAACATTCTCAGTTTTTTTACTGTCATTTCTCTCTCTCCCTCAGGATTCCCTTCAACACGGTTTATTTGATTGTTTTTTTAGCTGTTGTTATTCAAATGAATTATACATTGTCAACAATTTGTCCTGGCTCAGGTTTGTTTTAACCAGGTTATATACGACACTACATTTTACATTTTGTGTGCATATGAAGGAACATTTCTGCAATGAGTGGACATGTGTATAAGCAGCATTGCTACGGGTGTGTGTGTGTGCATGGGGGCGGGGGGGGCAGGGATTCTTCAGCATCCTGAGGAGTGACATTCCAGATGACAGACGTCAACATCAGTATCATCAGTGAGAGGAAAGCTCAGGGTACACTCACTGCTACTGGAAAACATTCACACACATTCATGCACAAAGTGCACATGGACACATTCACTTATTCCTGCTGGCCACCAGAAACAATAAGCACCAGAAACAGCATTAAGTCACACCACATTTATAGGTCTGCTTTTTTATACAATTACAGATTGCAGCCCAGTTTATGCTGTACAGTTTTTCACACACTCATTGCATTTATCATTAATCAGTTTCTGACCACAGGGCCACTGCTGACCAGATGTTTTTTGGGTTGTAGACAGCATTGGGAATTTCACGAGACAAAGTAAATGTAATTGCTTTTTCCTGTAATTGGAGTAGCACATTACTGTGATGACATTAATGACTGGATCAAGTAACATTACTTACTTATTTGTCTCAAAAAAACAGTATATATTGCATATTTAAATAATACAATTTCTCTGCATAAAGGCTATCCGTATGGACTTTTATTTGTGTGGTGAAGTAGTAAGTAGTGAGATGTGATTACTTTTTTTTCCCCCAGAAGTAATCTCACTACAGTCAGATAAGTAATTACATTACCGTTTTTTTATTACTTTTTGTGGAACTTCTCAATTGGTCTTGATAATTATTAGAAAACTATTGACTATCTGTGAATTTGTGGTCACACTTACAAAATCACGATTTTAACATTTACCAGATATATTAAAGCCAAGAAATGCAGATCTTACATTTTTCTACATCTTTGTGCATTTTTATGCACAAACAAGAAATTAAAAACATTATTTTTTGCATATGTGAAAATGCTCATTGACATTGTAGTGGCATTACAGTCTGTGTGGCACTGCTGCTTCAAATATACACACTATCCATTAATGCTGTTCATAAGAGTGAGGTACAAAGAGACAGCCCAACCTGCTAGGCATTTATTATGCAGAGAGTATGGCAAGAAGCACACATACAAACAGAAAAGCACACACACATTCTCAGTGCATCCTCAGCAGAATAGTCTTAAAATAGACTCTGCCATAGCACTTTTCACCTTAAAGCTCGAGTAACAATGACATTGTAAGTGCCATCTATTTATGAACTCCTCTCTGGTTCTCTCTCTCTCTCTCTCTCTCTCTCTCTCTCTCTTCCTCTTCCTCGCTTCCTTTTATCATTCTGTCACTTCTTTATCCCCCTAGTGTCTCCTGATGTTTCTCTTTTCTCTATCTCATTATTACCCTTGCTATTTTTGGCTTTGCACAGTCTTCGCTGTTGCATTTCTTGCTGACTTGTAACTCTTCTTCTCGTCTCTTTTCTCTCTCTTATCTCCTTCTCTTTTCTCTCTCTGTCCTCCTTATCTTTTTCTTCTTCACTTTCTCCTTTCATCTACTAGTCTGGGGCATTCAAACGGAACTTCAGCTCACCACTGCTCACCAATGACCTGTTTGGGGTGGTAAAGGAGACTCCACCTGCCCAAGGTGAGAATATAACAGGACTTCCTGTCCTGTTGTTCTGCACTCCTTTAGTTCTCCTTTACAAAAAATAAAAGGATACAGAAGAGATTCAATATGTTTTACACCCGTCGTCAGCTTTATTAGAGTCCCCGACTTCGTACTTCCACTCACTGGCTACTTTATCCATCTACCTGTCAACAACATGTGAGCAGCTTCTAACTTTACACCAGCAAGGTGAAACTACATAGTAGTTTTGTAGTTTACAATAAAGCAGCTAGTGAGTGTGTTGTGGAACAAGGGAAAATCAGAACATCTAGAATAATGGCCCACATACCTGAAAGCCTTTTGTGTACAGATACACACGCAAATAAACACGCATTACCCACAGCTTGAGGCACATTTGTCAGGTTATAATTTAAAGAGATTATATTTTCAGTGTATAAATATTTGCAAGGCCGGTATTAACCACAGTTAAATTAGCTGCCCTTTGCTAAAACATTCCAGAGCTGTTACGTGCTTAGCATGTTCAAACAAAGAAATTATCACTGGAATAGAATATCTAGAATATACCTAGAATATCTTCCTAAACAGTTTTATGAACTTTACTGTAGTCAAATTTAACGTAAACCTAGCTATATACATGTAAAATAGACAGCGGGGCTCCAGATTTTACAGTAAAGTGGAAAAGTGGAAATCATGAATAGAATGCTGAAATGTAATTATGTGTACATTGTATGTGTAAATGATCAGCGGCAGTTCATTATAAATATAGAGGCAATCTTAAAAAATGCAGTAGGCAGGGGGGTAGACAGTGAGTTGAGAGTCGGATGGCTTGTGGGAAGCTCACACACAGTCTGGCCGATCAGGCTTTTAACGCTGTGATAGTATCTGCCAGATGGGAGTTGTGTGAAAAGTGAGATGTGTGAGGACTCGTGCACAATGCATGAGGCCTTTCTGATGCAGACCTTATGGAAGATGTCCTGTAGTGAGGGGAGAGATGACCTGATGATGTTCCCAGCTGTTTTAACAATTTACTGCAGGTTCTTTCAGCCTGCAGGACTTGCACTGCTGCACTGCTGCACTGGTCAGGACGCTCTCTACGGTGCCCCTGTAGTACACTGCAAGGATTTGGGGAGGGAGGTTTGCTTCAGTCGTTTTAAGAAGTGCAGACCGTGCTATAACTTTTTGGTGAGGGACAAGGTGTTGGTCGAGGTGAGGTCATCTGCACTCCCAGAATTCTGGTCTTCTTTATTGTCTCTACCTTGGAGCTGTCTCTACCTAGTTTTGTCCACACTCAGAGACAAATTGTTCTCACTGCACCAGACCACCAGCTTCTGTATGCTGACGTATCATTGTGTCTGATTTCATCAGTGAACTTGATTATGTGGTTTGAGCTGTACTTGGCAGTGCAGTCATGGGTCAGCAGAATGAGCACTAGTGAACTGATCATGCAGCTCTCTTGTCCAGATAGAGAGAGTTGAAAGGCAGAGGATGTGGCATCCTTGGTCAACCTGTTCAAGCAATATGCAAACTGTAGCGGAACCAGGGATTAGGGAGGCTACTATTAATGTGGAGTATTAATGGGTCTCTCAAATCACCTCATGGTGATTTAAAGCATGTTGGGATGACTCAGTGATGTTTTGTCTGTGAATATGTCAGCCAGTCGACCAACACATTCTCTGAGCACTCGACCGGGAATGTTGGGTCTGGCAGCTTTTTTGGGGGGGTTGACCTTGGTTAAAGGTATCCTCACATCAGCTTTAGGAAGACAGATGACCTGATCAGTGGTGGGGGGTGGCTTTTCTCACAGGCTATTTGTTCAGTGAATCAAGCCATGCATGGAACTTGTTCAATTCCTCAGGAAGTGTTGTGTCACTGCTGCTTGGTGCAGGCTTGTATTAAATGACAGACTGAGAACCCTGCCAAAGGCTGTGTGTGTCTTTGGTGTTGTGGTTGTGGAAAGCTGTTGTGAGACTCTGTCCCGTGACCTGAAGGCAGCATGTTGGTCCGTCCGCAGTGCATGAACCTTTGCTGTAAACCAAGGCTTTTCTTTGGCTATTCTGGTGACACTTTTGGAGACAGTAACATCCTCTATGAATTTGCTTATGTAGCAGGGCACAGGGTCAGTGTACTCCTCCAAGTTGCTGGAGCTGCTGTAGGTAGTGGCTTGTCCGAACTTGTCTGACAGCTGCACTCAGCCAGACCATGATGATTTTCCTGGCTGGTTTTAGATAGATAGATAGATAGATAGATAGATAGATAGATAGACAGACAGACAGACAGACAGACAGATAGATAGATAGATAGATAGATATCGCCTTTATTGCCATTGTGCTAAAGTAGGATGCTACACATTCAACGAAATTGTAAGGGCTACTTAATGGTGCAAACAAATACACACAGTGACGTAGTGCAGACAGTAAACGGTGCAGACAGTAAACACAGTATAGACAATAAACATCAAACGAAGTTGCAAACAAATAACAATGCCGCAAAAATTCCAAGTCAAGGATTATAAAGTATTGCACTTGTTGAGGTAAGATAAAAAATTGCACATATGCAATTATATATAGATATATGTATATATGTATGTATTACACTATACAAGAATAAATAGATGCACATATTGTAGACAGTTTTGAGATTATTGCACTTTGCCCTGAGATTCGTGGAAAGCTACAGCATTTATTGCACATCATCTGTGAATGGTAATGGTATGAGTTTGTGTGTATTTAGTGCAGTGATGGGTTGTGGGAAAAGTGTCTCTAAGGCTGTTGGTCCTAGTTCTGATGGACCTGTAGTGCCTGCCCGAGGGCAAAAGGTTGAACACGTCATGAGCAGGATGGGTACTGTCTTTGCTGATTCCCTCAGCTCTGCTGAGGCAGCGGGATGTGTAAATGTCTTTCAGTGAGGGGAGGGGTCTGCACAGGCTCCCCAGGACTCCATCCGGTCCGTCTGCTTTCCTGGGGTTCACCCTGCTGAGCATCTGTTTAACATCCTGTACCTATACAGTCAGTGAAACCGGTTGATGCTGAGATGGTGTCACTGCTAGCTGAGGGGTTTGATGATCTGCTGAACACCCTGCCACATCTGCCGATTGTTGTTGTCCAGGAGATGATTTTTTATGTTCCCTCTGTAGTCAGATTTTGCTTTCTTGATTGTCCTTTTCAGATCTGCTCTGGCAGCACTGTACAGTTCTTTGTTTCCTGACCTGAAGGTGTAGTTCCGAATCTTGAGCTGTTCGCGGACCTGGCTGGTCATCCAGAGCTTCTGGTTGGGAAACACTCGGATGCATTTGTTCACTGTAACCTTCGCCACACAGAATGAGATGTAGGTCAGGACAGCTTCTGTGTGTGCAGCCAGGTCCTGGTGTTCAAAAACACTCCATTCGGTGAAGCAGTCTTGAAGCTTAAGAAGTGCGTCTTCCGGCAATGTGTTGATGGACTTGATCACAGGAGCAGGACTTCTTCTGAGAAGTGTGTATGCAGGGGTAAGGAGCAAAGAGAGGTGGTCTGACAGGCCTAAGTGTTGAAGCTGTGTGGCTCTGTGAGCATGCTTAATGTTAGTGTAGACGTGATCTGATGTGTTCTGCCCTCTGGTCAGACACTTAACATGCTGATAGAACGTAGGCAGGACAGACTTTGAGTTTGCCTTATTAAAATTGCCAGCTGTAATATGCACACCATAGGCATATATCTGCTGTAGCTTGTTGATGGTGTCTGATAACAGCGAGAGAGCTGTACTAGCATTAGTGCGGAGTGGAATGTAAACAGCCGTGATTAGCACACCTGTTAGCTCTCTCGGTAAGAAAAAAGGCATTCAGGCGTTTAACTGAAATTGACGTGGCATCCCCGCTTTTGCTTTCTCTTCCGTCGCCACCTATGCCACCTGCCAGTGCTGATAACAATCCATGGTCTTGTGATCTCGGTTGGGAAGTTGAATGAGCAATGAGACTCGTCTGTGATTTTTGGTTTCATGTTGCAGTCTATGTCCAGTAACTCCTGGCAACTGTATTGGTAGTTAACGTGCACGAGGACATAATAAAAATAGCACCAAAAACGAGGAGCCGCTAACTGCTATGTCCGTGTGCGCCGCCATCTTTGTTTTATTCTGCTTTTTTTGTGTTTTATTCTGCTTTCTGTATTTTGACCCTTAGATTGACCCTTGTCTGCTTTATTTTATTTCATTGTATTTATGTGCAATGCAATGTTGCAGCACTGAATTTAATGTAGTAAAACAGTTTTATGTGTGTGTAGCACAAGGGAAAGGGACAGTCGACCCGGTGTATGAAGCCTTGCGATACGGAACGTCACTTGCCCAGATGAGCCGCTCCAGCTTCAGCAGCATCACTGAATCGCCATGTCACCAGGTAACCCAACATAAACCACGTTTTGGATGATTGTGGTCTCTATTGTATGATCTCTATTGTATCGATGATTAGAAAAAGACATATATGTAGACATTACTCAGTTATGAATTTAGAGTCTGTATGTGGACCCACACTTTAAATTCCTCGCTCTGAACCACAGAATACATTAGTTTATAGTAGTTGATAAATATGTCATAGTCATTCAGATTAATGACTGAATGATAAGCCTAAAGTTTAAGGAGTGTACACAAAGTCAAAAGTGAGAATTACAAAAAAAAAATTTCCACAGAAGCATGGTGGGCAGTCCTGCATTCTCAGGTCACTTTATTAGAAACTCCTTCCTTTTAGATCCACCTTGCTGAAGTACAGTTAGAGATTTTCACCCATCTGTTGATGTGCAGTTTATGTTAGCCATACTCTAGCCCTTCATCTGCGATCAAGCATCTTTACCCTTGGAACATGAGCAGCATGGATCCATGCTGGCAGCTGAACAAATGGTAAATTGTCATCATATGTCAAAACAACTCCTTATAAAGAAGTTCCCCTGGTTTATGTTGATACTTAAGGTGACGTGCTTTGTTCATGTTTCTATGCCATGTAGAACCAAAGTTTTGCAATTTTAAAAACATGTAAAAATAATCGCTACTGAAGTTTTAAAAATGGTGTCACATACAAATGCCCATAAAGAATAACAATACCCAAATATTTTTATTTTAGGTCTTAGAAACAAACAAAAAAACTATGAGTGTCATGCGATTAAAAAAATTTATCTAATTAATTACAAGCTCTGTGATGAATTAATCTAGATTAATCACACACATTTTTGCTGCAAAAGCGTTTAAAGATTTACAGACTTTCAGTGTCTCTTTTATTTAATAACTGTTTCTGCACTGCAGTAATGGTCACCGCAATCAAAAATATGACCTAATATGCGGAGGGAAAAATGCTTCAGCAAGAATTATGATAGAAGTAAGTTAATCTATAAGGTGCAGTTTAAGACAATGTACATACACGCATGGGTGTCAGAAGCATTTTAATGTGGGGGTGCGCTGCATTCAGCGTCTCACGTGTTTCACTCATACGTCACCCCCTAATGTAATAGTTCCGGTGTTCTGATGATTTATGTTACCCTGTCGAAAAATGCTCCCTTTAAGTTTACACAGTTCCTACAGTTTATTATCAGTTTATAACATGATGAGAAATAGTCAAATAATATGCATAATCAGAGAAAAATATATTTTATTTAAATTAGAGGAGCCTAGATAGATCAATAGATCTTTAGAGGTGCAGAGAGTCAGTTTATACAGTCGGGTTCTAACACTGAAAAAATGCTACAGTGAAGCAGGGCACAGGCTACTTCAAATCATGCCATGCTTACCACTCGTGGTGATGTCTGAACAGTGCTCCCAGCTTCAGATAGCATTCTGCAAACTGCAACAAAGGCATTTTAGAATCTGAGTCAGAAAAATGTATTGATCCTAGAGGAAATTGCTTATGTAATGACTGCAAAGACACAGACCCTAGAGGAGTGACATACACTCATATGCCCTTGACCTGTACACTGAAGAACAATGTGTAGGAACAGACAAGTACATGTACAAGCCAAAAGTAAAAAGAGCTTTTAAGATATTAGTCACCATAAACTAATGTCCAACGCAAGATAGCACAGATAAACCAGTGTCTAAAACAAGATAGCACAGATAAACCAGTGTCTAACACAAGACAGCACAGATAAACCAGTGTCCAATACAAGAACGCACAGATAAACCAGTGTCCAACACCAGATAGCACAGATAAACCAGCTTCCCGAATGCTAGGTAGACTGTGTAACTGCACATGCGCAGAAGGGCACGGTAGCACATCTAGATGAGTAGCATGTTTCGGGAGGACACCGGACCAGGTCAAAGTCATGTGGTGCGATTAATCAGCAAAAGCCCAGCAAATGGCAAGTGTGCAGGAGAGCAAACACCAGTTTTAGACTGTTTTACACCATTTTTACTTGTTGAAATCAGATTTTACTAGGGTACCAGTATCGGGTATCGGGCCGATACTTCATTAAAATACTCGTACATAAATTACTGATACCACTAAACAATATCCTATTTCAACTGATCACACTGGGCAGATGTGATTTGTTGTCCTGCCTGACGTCAATATCTAGGGAGAGACAACGAGCTGGAAACGTCAGATATTCTATCCACGCGCTATGAGATTTTTTTCAATAGGAGGAGTAAGCAATGTCAGCGATTTGGAAATGTTTTAAGATAAAAGACGACGACAGGAGTAAGGCAGACTGTAAGATCTGTACTGCTATGGTGTCGAGGGGCGGAAAGGAAAGTACATCGTTTAACACTAGCAATTGATTAAACATCTGAAGACGCATCGCAGTGCTAAGTACACAGAGTAGCTAATGCTAGTGCAAGACCGCAGCAACCAACCTTAACGCACGTTTTTGTGTACATGAAAGCAGGAGACATATTGTCACTAGAAGTGTCACATATTGTCCTCTAGAAGTGGTCCAGAAAGGGGACTCACACTGCTCACACTGTGAGTTCATTTGAATGGGATTCGGTTGTTTTTATGTTCACAGTGTGAGTTCATTTGAAGGGGACTTGGTTATTTTTATGTTCACAGTGTAAGTTCATTTGAAGGGGACTCGGTTCTGTTTCTGCTCCGGGGCCGTACCACGTCATCTAACAACGGCAAGCCTAGAGGGCGAAAACAGTCGAAGCGAATCCGGAGCGCTTTGTGTTCATAGTGTGCAAGTTTAACTGAACTGTGCCGCGGACTTAAAGCTTTGTTCAAACCAGAATGAATGGTTTATTTTTGCCTTGGAATAGCCTTCTGTTAATACT
>JBBPCX010099931.1:0-23146 GCA_037974365.1 Hydrocynus forskahlii
ATTCCTATCATCAGTATTATTGCTATTATTTACAGTGGGGTAAATTATTATTTGATCCCCTGCTGAATTTGTAAGTTTGCTGATTTACAAAAAATTTAACAGTCTCTAATTCATGAGGTAGTTTCATTTTCATGGAGAGAAACAGAATATCCACCAGTAATTTTGTAATTTTGTCACTGTACTGTCCAGATTAAATGTGTTTGCTCCTATCTTGTTATGTCCATATTGGTTTGTATCTCTAAATTGGCATGCTCCTGGCAATCCCTCTCTGGCATGCTAACCACATGTCAATCACTTTCCAGCATAGTAACCACCTGTCTCTCCCTCTCCATCTCCTGATTTACACTAGCGAAACATTACAGAATTACATTTAAAATGCTCAACAGAACCTAAATACAGTCATTTATTTACTTAGACCACTGGTCTTCAAACCTATCCTGAAGACGCCCAGACAGTACACATTTATCCTCCACCTATATGGATTTGAGCAAAAAATAGGTTTGAGCAAAAAAGTGGACCATCTTGGGCTGTGCTGAAGATGTGTTTAAAGACCTCTGAATCAGAGACTCTGCTGTGTTTAATTCTCAAATCAGCTGAAAGATTGTTAACTGGGTGTACAGTAGGCTGGAACTGTTGTGTACTAAAAGGGCTCCTGGCATAAAAGAATACACCACATTTAAAATGTAGGCTATAAAATCATGTCTCACTAGTTCAGTACTTGATGACTTATTGGGAATAATTGACAGTAAAAGTAAAAACTGCCCTGTGTATGTTTTATTAGATTTCTAGATAGCAAATTAGCTATTAATGTATGTTTTAGCTATTAGCTTTTAGACAGAGGAAAATAGATTCTGTTATATTGCTTGTTAAGAGTAGAAATGGATGTAGAAAAACATCTGTCAGAGATAATGGTGTGGCATCATTTCACCATGACTGTTCTATTATTCATCACTCTAATACTGTAGTTCCTTCTTGCCATATATACACTAATGCAAAGCACCACTCTTCCACAGCATCCCTAGTTTTTGTCTAAATGCATTGGTAGAAAAGTAGGTGCTTGTGCTGTCTCTACATGCAGTATTATATTCACAGGTGTCATAACTGGATATCTTTCTGTCTAGCTTCCAAAGAGAGTTAAGTTTGAGATGGTGACAACAGTTAGGAAATGGTATAGTACATGCAGGGATGTTCAAATTGTGTTACATGTCTTTCACTAACACTACTGAAAACTTGACCCCTAGGCAATATCAGCTATATGCTGCAACAGCTGAAAATTACAAATATTAACAAACTAACATTTCAGCACAAAATGCTTCAATCAACAATTATGTCCATAAAGAGAAAACTGTTCTCCCATGCATCACTTCTAGGACAGCTAGTTATATAGATTTTAGTTTCTGTCAGGCAGCAGTTGCCTTCATTCATAAGATTAAATGAAGAGGAAATATCAACAGTGTATGTTTCAAGGCAAGGCCAATATTAAAAATGACTATGTTAAGGCCTTTGATCAGAAAGGTTGAACTTGTGGTGTAAATGTCAGCTTACAATGAAGAGTACATTATAATTAAAGCAAAATGTGGACAAACCAAATGCTAAGAAATTCTGAAATTCAAATACATGTTTCAAAGGTCTTCCACACTAAAATATCTTCCTTGCTTTGTGCACAATCATATTGTAGAAGGAAAGGGTCTTCCCCTAACTGTTGCCACAAAATTGGAAGCTCATAATAAAATGTAAAATTTATTTGAATGCTATAGCATGAACAGTACCTAAGAAATTCTGAAATTCATGTAAACATTTTAACTTGCAAATAGATTCAGCTTTCACTCAAATTATGCTCATAACGTAATTTGTAATGAAAATTGAATTACTCCCATCAGCAGTGTTAATGCCTTTACCCCAGCACACTACAACTGAGGAGATTGCAAAATGCATCAATAACAGGCTGCTAGAAGATCTGTGTATGTACGCAGCTACCATATTTATTTTAGCAAAAGCATTTTTCTAAAGTTGACAAAGTTCATACAGCACAAAACTGAGAAAATAACATTAAGTACAATTAGTAGAGTTATTACTAAAGTTAATATTTTTGTCCATTTTAATCAGTATTGTTGCCTGCAATGTTGGCAAGACAGGGCAAGATGGGACTAAAAGTTTTCTTTTCCTTCTTTTCTTTCTTTCCTTTCTCTGTATCTAAGGAGGTGGACAGCTAAACCCTTAAAAGGTTAGTATGCTATGCAAATGTTGCTATACCGAAACACATTTTTTTGTTTCCTTAATGTTTTTCTTCACATTTCTCCATATTTTGCACTGCTCATAAAGATCCTGCTTTTTAAATAACCTGTTACAGGAAACTTTTATATGAATTCCATGTGCATGCTTAGCCACAGTGGGGGAAATAAACAGTCTGTAATTTATGGTGGTTTCATTTTTATGGCGAGAGATAGAATATCAACCAAAAATCAAGAAAAACCATGTTACATAAAAGTTATACATGGATTTGCATTTCACTGAGTGGAAAACGTATTTGATACCCAAGCGATACATGACTTAGTACTAGGTGGAGCAACACTTGTTAGCAAGCCCAGCAGTAAGATGTTTCTTGTAGTCGGTCACCAGTTTTGCACACATCTCAGGAGGGATTTTGGCCCACTCTTCTTTATAGAAACTCTTGAAATCCTTTAGGTTTCTTGGCTGCTGCTTGGCGACTGGAAGCTTCAGCTCCCTTCACAGATTTTCTGTAGGATTGAGGTCTGGAGACTGGCTAGGCCACTCCATGACCTTAATGTGCTTCTTCTTTAGCCACTCCTTTGCTACCTTGGCAGTATATTTTGGGTCACTGTCATGCTGGAAGACCCATTCACAATCCATCTTCAGTGTTCTGGCTGAGGGAAGGAGGGAAGGAGATTTTACGGTATATGGCCCCATCAATTGGCCCTTCAATGTGGTGAAGTCATCCTGTACCCTTAGAAGAAAAACATCCCCAAGCATAATGTTTCTACCTCCATGTTTGACGGTGGGGATGGTGTTCTTCAAGTCATACTCAGCATTTCTCTTCCTCCTAACACGGTGGGTCGAGTTGAGGCCAAAGAGCTTGATTTTGGATTCATCTGACCACAGCACTTTCTCCCAAGCCCCCTTCAGGTCCCAACTGCCTTCAGATCATTAACAAGCTTCTCCTGTGTAGTTCCGGGCTGATCCCTCACCTTTCTCATGATCATCCTCAGCCCATTAGGCAAGATACTGCATGAAGCTCCAGACTTAAGGCAACTGATGATCATTTTGTATTTCTTCCATTTCCGAATAATTGCACCAACAGTTATCACCTTCTCACCAAGGTTCTTACTGATGGTTATGTAACCTATTCCAGCCTTGTGCAGGTCTACAATCTTGTCCCCGATGTCCTTTGACAGCTCTTTGATCTTGGTGGTGGAGAGGTTGGAATGGAAGAAACTGATTCTGTGGGCAGGTGTGCTTTATACACATAATGAGTGAAGATTCAGATTTTATTTGTTACATACACCATCATACATGGTACGACACAGTGAAATACTTTTTGCAATGCCCAACCATAAAAACAGTATGACAGTAATGGATAAAATGCAGGTGCATTACCAACAAGACTGATTGCGTTGACACAGTAATAACAGGTATGAATAATAAAGTGCAGGTGTTACCTGAATGCATGAGGTACATATAAGAACTGTATGGGATGCAGTATTTATGTGAATATGAATATAATATGAATGAGTCACCGTTCCAGATGTTGCAGATGTTAAAGTGCAGGTGCATAAACATACTGGAGATAAGTACAGAGTCCAGATCTGCACCTGGTTCAGGGCCCAAATAGCCTGAGGGAAGAAACTTCTCTGTTTTAGCTTTAAGGGAGCGGAAGCGCTTCCTTGACCTCAACAGAGAAAAGAGTCCATTGACAGGATGACAGAGATCTTTCATAATCTTCCTGGCTTTAGTTTGGCACTGCTTGGTGTAGATGGACTGTAGGTCAGGAAGCTCAGAGCGAATTAAGCGTTCGGCCAAGCGCACCACTCCTTGAGGAGCTTGCCTGTTCTGCTTGGTACTGTTCCTAAACCAGGTGCAGATGTTTCCCGTCTGGATATTCACAATGGTGTAGGTGTAAAAGTTCTTAAGCACCCTCTGAGGCCGGTGAAAGTCCCAGGAAGTAAAGACACTGATGGGCCTTCTTCACCAGAGTGTTAGTGTTGCAGGTCCATGACAGGCTCTGAGTGATGTGAATACCCAGGTCCCGGAAACACTCCACTCTCTCCACTGTCATCCTGCCGATGTAGAGGGGCCGGTAGTACCTCACCTGCCTCATGCTAAAGTCCACGATCAGATTCTTAGTCGTGCTTACGTTTAGGAGGAGGTTGTTCTCCTGGCACCAGTTCTCCAGGTTCCTAATCTCCACCAGGTAAGCCTTCTTTGTGTTGTCAGAGTTCAGGCCTACCACAACAGTGTCATCCGCCAACTTGATGATAGAGGTGGAATCTGACGTGGCCACACAGTCATACGTGTATAGCGAGTATAGCAGGGAGTTTAAACCACAGCCCTGGGGAGCTCCAGGGTAGAGAGAAATACAGGGAAAGACATGTTCTCCCACCCTCACTTACAAAGTTTATGACCCACTGACAAAGTGATGGACTGCATCCTAGATCTTTCAACTTAATGAAGAGCTTTGAAGGGATTATGGTGTTAAGTGCTGAATTGTGAAGATGTGATGAAGTCTCTGACCTACGGTGGCCCTGAGAGTCAAAACACAACCACATTTAGAAAACACACCCACATTTCAAAAACGCAATCATATTTCAAAAACACAATCACATTTCAGATAACGGAAAGGGTGGGACTACACTTATTGTTTGTGACTGGACAGTACCCATGTTTGTTCACCGTTCACCTTGGACAAAAGTAATGGGACACACGGGCGAGGTGAACGGTTTTCGGCTCATAGCTCCAGATCTCTGGGGGTGTTTTTTGACATTAACTTCACAGTTGGGGCTCGGTGACACCTTTCCAACAACCACTCGTTTGCCATAATAGCGCCCGGATCTCCGGAGGTATTTGCCCAAAACTGTTCACCTCGAACAAAAGTAATTTAATGGGACATCCGGGCAAGGTGAATGGTTTTTGGCTAATAATTCTGGATCTCCGGGTGCTATTATGGCAAATGAGGGGTCGTTGGAAAGGTCTCACCCGAGCCCTATCTAACTGTGAAGTTTCACCAAGATTGGTGGTTGCCCCAAGAGATTGGTGGTTGCCCCAGGGGGGACTAAAGTATTGGGACACCCGGGCGAGGTGAACGGTTTTCAGCTAATAACTCTGGATGTCCGGGGGTGTTTTTTTTTTTTAAATACATTAAAATCCACAGTTAGAGAGGGCTCGGTGACACCTTTCCAACGACACCTCGTTTGCCATAATTTCAACAATTAAAAGTTAGCTCCTTGTTTGCAGCTCCTTTTTCAAAATTTTCATTCCACCTTAAATACTGCGCTCCAGGCTGCAATATCACTATTTCGCCTGTAGGAGGGAAAACTTTACTAAGGTTTACATTCAGAATTATGTTGCCTTTTTATATGGACTGAAATGCATGTAGAGAAATAAAAACGTTTTTAATCTTTACATGGCAATGATCTCTTTCCACTCAAAATCCTAAACTATTCTGTAACTTTAAATCCTAGGAACTTGGCTCATAAAGTCCAAGCAGGAAAATGTCTTGGTCCACTGAAAACTCACTTGTTCAGGTCAAAATAGGATGTGTAGAACTAGTATCACTTTTTACTTTTTTGGACCAAAATATTCTTCAGGGTTAAATTCACATGGGAACTTTGCTTATGTGCACATTGGCTTATAATACATGTCAACTTCTTGGCAGAAAAGTACCCTAATTTTACTCATCCTATTTTACCTTGAACAAGTGAGTTTTCAGTGGACCAAAGCATTTTACCCATTTCTTTCTTGACAAGAATTTGCAGTATGTTATGTGGCAATGTACATATGAGCAAAGTTCCCATGTGGATTTAACAGTGAAGAATGTTTTGGTCCAAACAAGTAACAATTGATACTGGTTATACACATCATATTCTGACCTGAACAAGTGAGTTTTAAGTGGACCAAAGCATTAAACCCATTTCTTTCTTGCCAAGAAGTTGCCATATATTATAAGCCAATGTGCACACAAGCAAAGGTTCCCAAGTAAATTTAACAGTGAAGAATGTTTTGGTCCAAACAAGTAACAAGTGATACTGGTTGTACACATCCTATTCTGACCTGAACAAGTGAGTTTTCAGTGGACCAAAGCATTTAAGGCATTTTCCTACTTGGAAATTGCTCTTCCTGACTTTATGCCAAGTTCCTAGGATTTTAAGTTACAGAATAGTTTAGGATTTTGAGTGGAAAGAGATCATTGCCATGTTTTTATTTCTCTACATGCATTTCTGAAACAGTCCATATAAAATGGCAACCTAATTCTGAATGTAAACCTCAGTAAAGTTTCCCCCCTACAGGTGAAATGGCGATATTGCAGCCTGGAGCGCAGCATTTAAGGTGGAACAAATAAGGAGCTAACTTCAGCGTTGTTGAAATTATGGCAAACAAGAGGTCGTTGGAAAGGTGTCACCAAGCCCTAACAAACTGGATTTTAATGTATTTAATGTTAAAAAACACCCCCGGAGATCCGGAGTTATTAGCCGAAAACCGTTCACCTCGCCTGTATGTGTCCCATTACTTTTGTCCGAGGTGAACGGTGAACAAACAAGAAATGATAAGGAATAATTGTCATGAATGACATGGGTACTGTCCAATCACAAACAATGAGTGTAGTCCCGCCCTTTCCATTATCTGAAATGTGGTTGTGTTTTGACTCATCACAACTGAGATCAGTGCTACTGGGCATCATTCAGGCAAGCAGGCTGTTGTTTCTTAGGCACAGGGACAATGATGGACTGTTTGAAGCATGTGGGAATCTCCGCCTGAGCCAGGGACAGGTTGAAGATCTCAGTGAACCCTTGTGTTAGCTGGTCAGTGCAGGCTTTCAGGACCCGACCTGAGATGGCATCTGGACTTGCTGCTCTCCTGGTGTTCACTCTCCTGAAGGCGTTCCTCACAGTGTGCTCTGTAATGAGAGCATTCCCCTAACCGGCAATCTCCGTGTGCGCATAGCTAATTCCACCTCTGTTTAAAGTGGCGTTGTTGGCTGCATCATCAAAGCGAGCATAAAACGTGTTCAGCTCATCAGCCAGTGAAGTGTCAGCTCGCACCATTGAAGAGGATAGTTGTTTATAGTCCGTTATTGTCCTCAGTACTTCCCAGAGGCTCCTGGAGTCACAGTGTTGTAGCTAGTTTCTCTCCATTTCTCCATAAAAAAAACTGGACTACATGTACACAAAGACATGTACAAAAATCACATATTACATCACAAGGACTGTATAGCCGAAGCTAAATCCAACTACTACTCGGGAATAATCAGTCCTAATGAAGGTAACACCAAGTCACTGTTTTCACTATTTAAGAACATCATCCAACCCCCAGACTCCCTACCACCTCACCTATACTCATCTGCTTTTTGTAACTCCCTCATGTCATTCTTTGCTGAAAAAATCCCGAAGATCCGCCAGCACCTCGGTCCACAATCTATCCTTCATCCAATCAATTCTTTTCCTCCTTCCAGCTCCCCACCATCTCAGAAATGTCAGATCTCATCCGTAACTCCAAACCATCCACTTGTCAGCTAGATCCCCACAACTCTCGTTAAAACCTGTCTCCCGTCTCTGGTCCCTCTTATCCCTACCATCATCCACTCTTCCCTCTCCTCTGGAACTGTTCCTGCATCCTTCAATTCCGCTGCAATAACCCCAATATTGAAAAAACCTGGTGCTGATCCAACCAACTTTAATAATCAGCGTCCCATTTCTAATTTACCTTTCATTTCCAAAATTCTCAAAAAAACTGTAGCTATTCAACTGCACTGTCATTTGTCTCATATAACCTGTATGAAGAGTTCCAGTCTGGTTTTCGCCCTCTTCATAGCACAGAAACTGCCCTCATTAAAGTTGCCAATGACCTCCTCATGGCAGCGGATTCCAATGGCCTTGTGCCCCTGGTGGGGCAGGGTGATGTGCTGTTTGAGGTTTGGAAGAGTGCGCTTAAGGTTTACTCTATTAAAGTTGCCCATCACAATGAGCTCCACTTCCCGATGTAGTGCTTAGTGTTGTGTGAGAGCCTTGTGTAGTTCACATAAGGCAATGCCCGAGTCCGCGTCAGGTGGAATATAAACAGAATGACCGTAGTGAATTCCAGAGGAAGATAAAATGGGCGACATTTAATTATCAGCAGTTCCAGGTTGGGTGAGCAGGATCGTGTGAGGAGAGAGGTGCTCGCACGGTCGCAGCAGCTGTTGTTTACCATCAGACACACTCCACCCCCCTGGCCTTCTGGCCTTCCCTGACTCAGTTGTTCTGTCCACGGTGCACAGAGAAAAACTCTATCGGTTGTATTGTGTGTTCCGGTACCGCCTGGTTCAGCTATGTCTCGGTGAAGCAGAGGAGGTTGCAGTCCCGAATGTCTCTGTGGAACTTAACTGTGGCCCTGAGATCATCAAGCTTGTTCTCAATGGACTGAACATTCGCGAGCAGGATGCTTGGCATGGGAATGCTATGTGCGCGAGCCCACAGCCGGCTCGTTTCCGTTGGGGGCGTCGCTTTGGGTTGTGTCCTTTGTTCTCCCTCAGGATCTCATTTGGCCAGGAAGGATCCAAGGTTACAAACACATAAGTTTGTATATTTTAGACCAATAGAAATAAGAGTATCTCTGTCGTATCTGATAGGTGTTGTTGCCATGTTGACCAAATGAAAAACAGACAGAGAGAAAGATAAATAACAAAAATAATCCAATAGAACAAAGTAGGGTCGGAGCGTTCAGCATGGCAGCCGGAAGTTGGAGATCAGGAGTAATTGATAGATTGATTGTAATCTGTGTGCAATATGGGCGCAGAGCCAGTTTGTGGGAGTCAGAAATCAGGCTGGGGGGATCAAATACTTATTTCACTCAGTGACATGTAAATAATTTTATAACTTTTATGTAACATGTTTTTTCTTGATTTTTGGTTGATATTCTGTCTCTCTCCATAAAAATGAAAGTACCTCATAAATGAGAGACTTCATTTTTTTGTAAGTCAGCAAACTTACAAATTCAGCAGGGGATCAAATAATTTCCCACACTGTAATTATGTTCTAGAGTTAAAAAAATTTTAAACACTAAAATACGAAGACAAGACACAGAGCAGTCACAACATGCTGCAGCGGGCTCGCGCCTGCACACTACATAATATTCTCGGATTGGCTACTTTCAAACCTCCCGCCTCTTAAGTACAGCGAGCATGGGATACTTCAAACGACAGCAGTCAGGAGAAATAAATAACGTTCTTGGATTGGCTCCTTTCAAACCTCCCACCTCTAAGTACAGCAGTATTTTACCATCTCAAGACGCGCTTTCTATATTTGTACAGTTATATTTTATATGGAAATGTAGCTGAATTTACGTTCATATTACGAACATTTGTGTTTCCTGCACAACAACCTGCAGCTCTTATAACTAAGAACTTTCAGTGAGGGATGGGTGGGGTGAAGAAGACTCAGGGACTGGATTAAGAGATTAAAACTAAAGATTATTTGCACTCTCCTTTTTGTATTGTTGTTTACAATTTTATCTTCTCTAAGGGATAGTTTGTAACTTGAAAACTTTGTTTTGTTTACAAATTATTAGTCAAGTTCAAATATTATATATTTATTTATTATTTGGACATTTACAGTTTTATTTGTTATTTATGTTTATATTTACATTTAGTCAGTGTTAAATAAACTACGTTTTCTCTCACATAAAGTGAGGGAAATAAGTATTTGATACCAAGCTGAGTTTGTATTTTTGCCGTCTGACAATGTGATGACCAGTCTATAATTGTAATGGTAGGTTTATTGTAGCTGTGAGAGACAAATTAACAACAAAAAAGCCCTCAAAACTCAGTGCACAAAAGTCAGAGATTGATGTGCATTGTGTGAAATAAGTAGCCTATATGATCAATTATCAACCAGCAAGATTTCAGGCTCCCAGGCGTCTTCACGGTATGCACTTAACGAGCTGAGATTAGGAGCACCCTCTGTAAGGGAGTGCTCCTAATCCCAGTTTGTTACAGTACCTGTATAAAAGACACCTGTCCACAGAGGCAATCACTCAATCAGATTCCAAACTAGCCACCATGGCCAAGACCAAAGAGCTGTCCAAGGATGTCAGGGACAAGATTGTATACCTACACAAGACTGGACTGGACTACAGGACTATCACCAAGCAGCTTGGTGAGAATGTGATAACAGTTGGCCGGATAATTCGCAAATGGAAGAAACACAAAATAACTGTCAGTCTCCCTCGGTATGGGCTCCATGCAAGATCTCACGTCGTGGAGTTGCAATTATTATTAGAACGGTGACGAAGTAGCCCAGAACTACACAGGGGGAACTTGTCAGTGGTCTCATGGCAGCTTGGACCATAGTCACCAAAAAACAACTGGTAACACACTATGCCATGAAGGACTGAAATCCTGCAGCGCCTGCAAGGTCCCCCTGCTCAAGACAGTACATGTACAGGCCCATCTACAGTTTGCCAATGAACATCTGAATGATCCAGAGGAGAACTGGGTGAAAGTATTGTGGTCAGATGTAGTGTTGTTTTTGGCAGCCTGTCAATTTTAGTTTTAGTCTAGTCTTTGCGTCAAGCTGTCATTTTAGTTTTTATTAGTCTTAGTCACGTCCATACTCTTTTTAGTCTAGTCAAGTTTCAGTTGACTAAAAGTCTGATCATTTTAGTCAAATTTTAGTCAGAATTATCCACAACTATTTTTGTCTAGTGTTAGTCAATGAAAACTGATGACATTTTAGTCTAGCCAATGAAAGTTGTATTTTAGTAATGCAATTCTATTTGACCCAGTCAATATAGGATAAGTACCTAGTAGTCAAACCTATTTCACAATTCAAACAAGGTTATCTTATTATTATATAATTGTTACCTTATAGACTCAAGAATACTGTACATCTATTCCAGACACAGAAGACACTCTGATTTTAATTTATGACATTTAGTTTGTCAACCAAACATGTTAGAAATACACACACACAAATGTAAAGAAAATAAATAAATAAAATAACATTACATCACTAAAAAGTGCAAATAGAATGAAAATGTGTGTGTCTAGTGCCATAAAACCCACATTTGTAAAACTGGTAAAAGTCTTCACCTTCAATGTGTTGGCCTGAACTTACCTGAATATTTTTTATTCCTGAACAAATATAGTCTACACAACCAAATCAGAACAATTTAGGATGAGCTTTTTTGCATGGATATGGGAAAGGCTGCTTATCAAAATGCTGTGTGTGAGAGAGACTTTGTGTGTGTGTGTGATTTCTCTCTCCCTGGCACTTTAATGGCCCTGCGTCCCAATACTTTTGTCCGCTCTAGATAGATTTAATTCAGTCTCCCTCAATGGACAAAAGTATTGGGACGTAATGTTGTTCAACTCTAAGGTCGAGCGTCCCAATCCCTTTTTTTCCTCCCCTCCCTATCGTACAGGAAATAATGTCTCGTCTCGTTTTAGTCAACGAAAATGAAGAGATGTTTTAGCATATTTTTTATTTTGTAAACCACATTTAGTCTCGTTCTTATTTGTCAACAATATTACATTATGTATTTCATTAGTTATCGTCACATGACCAGCATTTACGTTGCGTCTCGTCTCGTTTTTGTCACGTGATAAATGTTTGTTGACGATGATATTTAGTCATAATTTTAGTTGACGAAAGCAACACTAGTCAGATGATACCAAAATCAAGCTCTTTGGCATCAACTCAACTCGTTGTGTTTGGAGGAGGAGGAATGCTGCCTATGACCCCAAGAACACCATCCCCTCCGTCAAAAATGGAGGTGGACACATTATGCTTTGGGGGTGTTTTTCTGCTAAGGGGACAAGAACCCTTCACTGCATTGAAGGGACGATGGACGGGACCATGTACCATCAAATCTTGGATGAGGACCTCAGCGAGGGCATTGAAAATGCATCATGGATGGGTATTCCAGCATGACAATGACTCAAAATACACGGCGAAGGCAACAAAAAAATGGCTCAAGAAGAAGCACTAGTCTCCAGACCTTAATCCCATCTGTGGAGGGAGCTAAAGGTTCGAGTTGCCAGACATCAGCCTCGAAACCTTACTGACTTGGAGAGGATCTGCAAAGAGGAGTGGGACAAAATCCCTCTTGAGATTTTTGTGCAAACCTGTTGGCCAACTACAAGAAACGTCTGACCTCTGGGATTGCCAACATGGGTTTTGCCACCAAGTACTAAGGCATCTTTTGCGAAGGGATCATATACTTATTTCACACATTACAATGCACATCTATGACTTTTGTGCTCTGTGTTTTCGAGGGTTTCTGGTATTCTGTCTCTTATTTCCCTTACTGTACATCTAATCTTTTATCCTCTATGACTGCTGCTGCTGTTAATGAAAATCTTTTAACAGCCCATCTTTTGAGACCACAATCAACGGCAAGTGTTGTATCTCCACCCACTTTTTGTGCAGTCCTTGATCCTCATATGCATATTCATGAGGGTGAGAAGCACCAAGCTTTACCAACCATATGGCCTGTAAACTGTGAGCATTCAGGCAGAATACATTCAGATTGCACCTGAACTTGACAAAGGCTAAGTGCACCAGATCCTGAGTTTTAGCAAAACAAATGATCCAGTCTAATTTGAAGTGTACTATCAAGCAATTTTTATTTATAGCACTACTTATTAGTATAAGACGGAAATGCAAGTAATTCTGATTGGAGCGTTTACACTTAACTCCATAACGGGTCGAAGCTGAATTGAAATGTTTGAGATTGTCAGACTCATTTCTATCTAATTACATGATCTGACTTCTTTTTAATTCATTATTTTATTTTAAAGCAAAAAAGTATTCAATTTTTCTTGGTGTACTTTTTCTTTTTACTTTTTTACGGGACCATCTCTGGTTTTTGTCTGTATCTTAATGGCTTAATTTTGTTTTTTTCATCCCCAGGAATTAATATGGGAAGTCTCTTCCATATGGTGGATAACACTGGATATGCCATGGAGTCATTGGTCAGTGTTATGACAGAACAGCAGGGTTTAGACTGAAAAGGTCTTCTCAGTGCATGCTTTTGTAGTGTAAACAGCTGGACAGGATATGTTTACAACAATGTGAAATCAATAAAGTCTATTTTTCTGAAGGATCATGGTTCCAGATGATAGAATTCAGTAGTTTCTTATAAGTATATGATTGTTATATTAATATAAAAAACAGGTTTTTAATCTTCTATGCAATTGTAAAAAAAAACAAAAAAAAGGAGTAAAAAAGGATGAAGTAGAAAAAATGTGTGATAACCTGTAACACTGCGTGCCATGTCTTTGTACAGAATGTTGGGCACATTTTAAAGTGATTCATCCTAATGAGTGACTGATTATAAATATAAAGGGTGCTGATCATCTAATTCTGTTTGTAACAAATAACAAATGTACATTAAAACTGCTGTGTGTGGGTGCGTGTGTATATGTGTGTCTATGCATATTCATCACTATCTACCTGAAACATCTTATTGAACTATGAATACACAGTGCTACTACAGTACCGCATTCTTTTATTGTTAGTGAGCACTTATCAAAAGGTCTGGCTTATATTCCTGAATCTAGAGTAGTTGTAAAACGGCAATGCATCCCAGCATTGTTATAATGATTACCAAAAAAAGTATGGCTTGGTAAGTTAATTTAAAATAATGTCAAGTAATGGGATTATGTCAGAGGAGATGCTGGTTTGACTGGATAACAGTTGCCAAACACGTTTTCAAACACTTTTTTCAACACAGGTGGTTTGAAAAGAGCAGTGTGATACAGTATGTTATCTTGTGAAATTCTAGAAGCTGTAACCCTTAAAAATGTAAAGTATTAAATTATTTAAAATTGTAAAGAACGGGGGTCTGCAATAACAAGAATTGGGAAACACTGGCGTAAAGCCAAATCTTGGCTCTACTGTTCTATATACAAATTAGATTGTGGGTGATCAGTTGTTTTAGTAGACACAATGTATTTTTCTACCACAGTAATATTTTTCACTCCATAATTTATTTTGAAATTATTGTCGGTATCATGAAAGATATAAAATCTTGCATCAGGATTAGTGCTACTTTGGGAAATTTGTGCATCCCATACAAACACGTTTAATAGAATTTTGAAATATATAATGGAGCTAGTTTAAGCTATTTGTATTGTAAGGTAAGCATTTTGTTCATGTATATTTAGGCATTTTAGAAGAACTTCACTTTCTCACTCGAGTTTTATCAAGACTAAAATTCTAAAATTATCTGGTATACAAAAACAGAACGAGCTGTGTTCAGTTATGTTCTGAACTCCAGTCCTCAGTTCCCCACCACTGTTATAAAAGTTATATTCTAAACACATTTTATCAGCTTAATCATCAGGAGAGATACACTGAAGCCTTGGAGAGGGTTGGACTGGCCTTTCATCATGCTCCTAAATTGTATTTTAGCTCGTGAGCATATTAATGGTTTTCAATTTTGGTATATGCATGTTGGATAAACATAATTAATGAGATGAAAATGTGTCAGAGCTTCACATGACTCAGAGGAAGCATGTACTAGCCATCATTCCTCCAGTGTTGGTATTGTAACTAGGAGAGTCCTAGCTAGTGGGTGGAATTTGACAAGACTAAACTGGGGAGAATTTTTATTTACCCAAAAAAATTAATCAGGTGTATGTAGAAGGGTTTACAATTATAGACAGTTACAATTTATCAGCCCCCTTTTACTCTGCAGAAAGGGAACCAGTCATCCATTTTTAACCAGTTCTGACCAGATATGTGATAAGACTATTCCCCCTGATGGGTTCCATTTATTTTCTGTGACAAGCATTGATTCTGTCCGACATGGCTAAGATTCTGTTGTATCCACACAAAAAAAATGCTAAAGAGCACCCAAGTTAGTCCTCATACAATAAGAATAAATGCTAAAATGACAATACAATTTTTTGACTTTCAGATGAGAATTGTCTTTAATTATGGAAAGTAAAGGAAGGAATAAAAATACTTTCTAGCATGTTTTCATTTTTCTACAGCAAACAGGTTTTCGCCAGCAAGACACTAAGCATTCTGGCTGCTGAGTCAGCACTCAGCTGTCGGAATGCTTAGCGTCTTACTGGTTAGCAAGATGAAAAGCTCATTGGCTTTGTGCTCTGACACCATGAATATACACAAGTTACTGATAGAAAGTCTTTTGGACAGGGCTTGAATATGTCCAGTACATATCAGATGCTCAAAGACGTTTGAAGTCCCTTTGATGTTGAGACTGTGTTTAACACCAGCAGTTTAAGTTTAAGTTTCTATGTTTTGGCTCATGGACAGAGTGTTGGCCAATGTTCCCTGTCAAGTGTCTGTATTTAGATGACATTTTTGTTCATGGGGGGGCACGGGGGCTCTTTCCAGGCCGCAATAGATTTATTTAGGCTAGTTCCGGGGAGTACTGCAGAGGCAGGTCTGAAACCTCATTTGGATAAGTGTCACTTTATGCAGAGGAAAATCAAGTTTCTGGGCCAGCTGGTGGCCTAGCAGTTATGGAGTTACCCTTGTGATCAGAAGGTTGTGGGTTTGACTGCTAGTGACACCACGGATGTACCCTTGAGCAAGGTGCCATCCCCACACACTCCCAGACACTTCCTGGCTGCCCACTGAATGGGATAAGTGCAGAGAAAGAATTTTGTGACGTTCACACTGTGTGCTGGGGTATTTATGTGTGACAAATGGTCACTTTTTACATTACACACTTTACACTAGGTAAGCAGTGTAGGCATCGGCACACACTTATTACTGGAGGTCTGTAAAGAGCTTCTCTCAAACCCCTTTCACCTCCTTCGGAGGGACCAGCCCTTCAAATGGACACCACACTGCCAGCTGATGTTCACCACACTGCAGCAGGCCCTCACCAATTCCCCTGTCCTTGCTTCTCCAGAGCTTGCCCTACCTTTTGCCTTGGACACACATGCCAATAATGTTGGCATGGAGACTGTGCTGTCTCAGTTGGGGGACAAGTAAGAACGAGATACCTCTTACTTTAACCGGGTCTTCAGTAAACAGTGCTATTTTTGTTGGTGCTATGATGTGTGTTAGGATTTTTGTCGGTGCTGTAATCTGTGTGCGCGACACAAAAGGGTCCCTCTGACCAGTCACATGCTCCATTACAGCAACAGGCAGTAGGAGCATCCATGGACAGGGTGGTTGTTGACATAATGGGCCCTTTTCCCCCATCAAGGAGAACAAGTATGTGCTGTGTGCAATGGATTACTTTACCAAGTGGGCAGAGATAAAAAAAAATGTTATTTTGCCATTGTTTAACCAGGAAAGGTTTCCATTGAGATTGCAGGTCTCTTTTACTAGGGAGTCCTGTAAACATGGCAACATCACAACCCAGATAGAACAAAAGACTTACAAATAACCATGAACATACAAAGCAAATGAATAAACAAAATAAAATAAAACAATTACAAGTTAGCAACTTCATCTCCAGAATAAACTGAAACTGATCCCAAGAGATGAGATTTGTAAGTTTCAAAGTGCCTTGCAGATTTTTCCAGTCAGAAGGAGCGAACACTGGGGACATTCAGAATATAAGTCCTGTGATCATAAACCATAAAGTCCATCACACTTCTGCTGAAGATATGCACAAAGATAGGTAGGAAGTGGGCCTAGATACAAATCTATACCAGTGCATTTTCCGTTGTGTTTCTATTGAGGACCATCAAACCAAGAACATAGCTCACAGCGATGACTCCAAGGTTTACAATTTGTAATAAAATGGAGGGAAGCATACTCGGGGTATGTAGAAACACAACTTGTTTCTAAAATAAAAGCTTCATTTGGGATTCAATTTCTTCACCAGAGAATCAACATGTGTTTTGAAAGCAGTTAAAACATCCAAGCTTTTAAAACAGTTAACAACTTCAATAATGTCATGATTCCCACTGCGGCCGCTGGGGGTCGCTGCGGGACAGGGAATTTCCTACAGCTAAGGACGATTATTCTAGGGCATATTAACTCAGGGACTGAGTATATTAAGGGGCTCTTTCACCACTGGTGTTGTGGTTGCATTAATGTCTTCACTAGTTGTGATTGTTCTCTCACATGTCCCTCCCAATCTGTGTCCTTCTCCTCTCCCCTACTCAACTCATCTTCTCATCCTCTCATCTGGGCCCTAGCCTGGTTTTCATTTGTTAGTGTTCTGTGTTGTGTTATCTGTTAATAAAACCCCATATTATGGAGATCTGCACCTGTGCCTCCTCTCCTTCCCGGTTCGGACAGAACCCATCCGTGACAAATAACTTTCATTTTGGGAAGGATTTCTGATTTACTCTTACTTTTAGAAAATATCATGATTTTGGTTTTATTTGCATTAAGGGAGAGTGTCTAATCAGAAAAAAATATTTTGGACATTGTTGAAAGCACTTAGGCTATCAACTGCTTTAAAAAGAGATGATGCAAAAGAACAGATAATCATGTCATTAGCATAAAAATGAAAAGCCCTACATTATTTATATACACTGTGAATAAATCTGGCCCAAGAATATCATTCATTTGAACACCAGCCAACTGCTTGTTCAGAGAGTCCTATATCATTTTTTTCTTTCAGTATATTATTATCAACTGAATCAAAAGCTTTTGACAAAAACTTTTTGAAAAGTCAATAAAAACAGATGCACAATGCTGCTTTCTATCAAGAGCAATAAATATATTACCACCTTTGAAGTGGTTGTAATGGTACTATGATTTCTCCTGAAACCTGATTGGTAAATGGATAAATACTATTTGAGTCTAAATATTCTTTTAACTGTTCGTTTATTAAACCTTCTAAAATTTTAGATAAAATGGGTCATTTTGAAATTGGTCTATAATTATTTAAAACAGTATGATCACCACCTTTGAACAGGGGAAAAACAAAAGTGGACTTCCAAATCTTAGGGATTTCCTTATTCACCAGTGTTTGTCTACAAAGATATGCAAGTGGCTCTGCAATAAAATTAGCAGCAAATTTAAAAAAAAATATGGACCAATAAGACCTGTGTTTTACACCATGTGTTTTAATCTGTAGTAATTGCTAAATTTTCTAAAAGAAAGCCAATCATCACTATGACCTGCCAGTCTTGCTTTTGCCCATGCCACATTACATTCAGGATTGGAGTCTGAAAGTTCTGAAAAAAAACAAGGATTATCCCTACCTTTGACTCAAATTTTCTAAAAGGTGAATGCTTATTAACTTCTCGAATAAAAGTCTCATAAAAATATAACCAGTGATTTCCACATCTGGGATTAATGTAATTCTACTCCAATTACAGTTTAAGGTCAAAATGAAAACGTTGTTCAATAAAATGTTTAAAATCTCTCTTGACAATTATACATGGTTTACTTGTTTTAACTTTCTAACTGCTGCGACAACACAATGCATCATAACAGAACACTCCAGAGCCAGTATATTTATGTGGAGCTTTGGTCAAGATCAGATTGATTAAAGTGGACTTAGAGTAACATCTTGAGTTTTTTTAAGGGTAATGTATTAAGCTGAGTAAATTCAAAATGTTTTGGGAGCATATTTGGGGGCATATTTAGCATTTAAACTACAAAAATAAGCATTTTAGGCATTTTTTTTAACCACATCACAAATTCGCTGTTTTTCACAATTCGTGGGTGCTCTTGGAACATATCCCCTGCGAATTTGGGGGGTCTACTGTACTATCAGTTGTTTTATATTTATATTCATATTACTTTAATGTTCAATAAATAATGCAACTGCATGACAAGGCACAGTGGTGATCAAATTAGGTGACAGTAAGGTACAGGCTTGGAACAAGTCTTTCATATCAAGCACAGAAAACAGACTTGCTCTCTCCACTACACAGAAGACATTAAAATGATCAAAAAACACCAAAGTGACTACTTCACAAAGTAAAAGGTAGGCCTGGCCTTCTCTTATAAAGACAGTGACTATTTTCTTCAACACTGGCATTTCAGATTTAAGATAATATGTCATGCCTTCTGATACTCGAGGTGAAAAAACAATATTCACAATCTGTATCAAAAGTAAAATCAAGTGCCATACAGCATTGTTTCTTTCAAAAAGGTCCCCTAAAATAAGTGGGGTATTGCGCAACAAGCACCAAGCCTGACTTGCATTTAAGCCTTTAAGATCTTTGCTATCATCCCCCCTGGATGATTTTTCCTTTCAAGGTATCTGTCACTGAAACACTGAATTCGTTCACAAAAATCAGTCAAAATTACCAAATGCTGATAAACAAGCTTTAACTCATACTGTGCCACACCTTCCAAAATGTCATGTATGACATCAACAGCAAAATCTTCATAAGTATGACAGAACTAAAGTGAATTCAATAAACAGGATTTTTTTTACCCCAAGAGTGGAATGCACAATGCCCTTATCTTCCTGTGCACTGCATTGTGCTGATTGTGCTTCTTTAGTGTGAAAAACAACATCAGGGTGAAACTGTGCAGAGCCAAGTTATTTCCTGTGACTTGAACATTCATTCCTTTTAATGTGTGAGTGTCAGACAAAGGAGAAAGGACTCCATGGGTTTCTAATATTTTCAGATCATCCATAAAAGGCTTAAGAATTGCATCATAGGCATATTTCTTCACCTCATCTGAGTGAAAAAGTAAAACAAGGTGAATGTTCATTAAAACTGAATTAAATTTTGGAGGAAGATTTTGAGAAATAAAATACAAACAGCCAATATTGTGAATTCCCTTTTTAGAATCTAACGGGTTTGCTGTCTCAAAATCATTGTAATAAAGCTGAAGGTGTAATAAGTTGTATTCAGAATTCGGCTGCATCAAATCGGACACCAAGGACATATTCTACCGGCTCCACAATTTCCCACTTGCTTTTATATTTCTGATGCTTTACTTCTGTGTTAAATTTTTAAAAGTGGTTCTCTATTGAATTTAAGAAGCCTTCAACTTTTTCCCAGTGTTCAGATGGAACATTTTTAAAACAGCCTCCTGTGTACTGTGCTATGAGCAACTCCTGAGGCTTTTAACTGTGCAACTGAAGCACCAAACACATCATTTAAATCAATATTGAAAACTACAACAAAGATCTCAAAGATCTTTAAAAAGTAAAAAAAAAAAGGCCAACTGTATCAAGAAACCTAGGGAAGGTATCCAGAATGTATGTAGACTTATCAGCATCATGGTATTCAAAAGCAGCCTTCATTTTCTCCCTCACTGTGGTCTCATTTCATTATTAAGCTTTCTACACATAATTTGAATCAATATTGATTATTTTTGGCCCTGCACTTCTAGAAGGGCCTTCACCACCTTCAGTAAATGTCACATCTGTTTCAGAAGTGGGAAAACCACTGCAAATAGAACCATGTGACTCAGGGCGTTCTTCACTATAATGTGTAAATGCACCGGTTTGGCAAGGAACAGTAGAGCTATGAACTTGAACTACAAGTTTTTTAAATCCTGAAAATGTCCCAAACACAAATGAGCACCCAGTCTCAGCACAATGTAAAGACCATGGTGAAATTTCAAATGGGGACATATAAATGAAATACTTTGATGATGAGATTTGCAAATTAAACATGTAAACATTTCTGCTGGTCAGTAAATTGCCTCTCCATCAATTTACTCATTTGCATTCAGAAACCTAGCTCTTCGTTCTTTCACTCCTGGCCTTTCCATAGAAGCACCTACATCAATGTTGTACACTGCAGTTTGGATAAATACATAAAAACCTTCAAGTACCTGGCTATATGAGGTGCTGAAAACAAAATGTGACTTGAACAGCTCAACAAATGTTGCTAAACAGCATTTGATGAGCAGCAACACACAATGTTTACTGTCCCCTCACGTTAAACCTTAAACAAAGCTGGAGCGGTTACCGCCCAGCATTCTAAGTAGGCAAAAGCAAAAATGTACCCTAGTTCAATGCATAAATAACAAAAAAGCCATTAGACAGACATTATATGTTAAACATACCTGTAGAAATCTCAGCAAGTAATCCTCTGCACTGAATAGCACTGATTTTACTGTCTTCTTGTGACCTCTGGAGGTAGAAAGTAGAATATGCAGCAGAAGACACAAGGAGGCAAGGTCACAGTCCCACCCTAAACATCAGAAGATAAAATATTCAAACATTCAACAAAATTTAACAAAAGCTGTTATACACTAGTGTTTACTTACCAGCATCACTTTCTCCTTATGCCTGGGGTGTCCAAACCTGTCCAGAAAGGGCCGCTGTGTGCAGGTTTTCGTTCCAGCCAAAAAGAAGCCACACCTGAGTAACTGAAAACCAAGACCAACTGATTACAGAGGTGGAATCAGGTGTGCCTCCTGCTTGGTTGGCATGAAAACCTGCACCCATGGCGGCCCTTTCTGGACAGGTTTGGACACCCCTGCCTCATGCAGACTTGATGAAATCCTCAACATGGGCATTCAGAACTAGGCGTTTGCTGTCTTCAATTACTCGTGGCCTGAAGAAGGTTGGCCACTTTGCAAGAAATTTCCGAGCTGTCTCCTTTCCAAATAACACGATGAAGTCTTGTTCATTCTGGAATTAGATAAGTCAGTAAATCAAAGACACTCAGAAGTTTATGAGAAATACAAATCTTTAAAAAGTTGTTTTTTAAAAAAAAAAAAAAACACCTACAAGGCCAACTGTATCAAGAATCCTAGGGAAGGTATCCAGAATGTATTTAGACTTATCAGCATCATGGTATTCAAAAGTAGCCTTCATTTTCGTCTGAAGAATGGTTGAGGACAGATAACCCTCATCACCACTGAGTTGCTGTCCAACATTAACAGGGCTCCTCTCAACCTGTGGATCACCACTAGATTCTGGAGCGTGTTTGCCATATTTTGTGCTTAGAACTGCGTTTCGCTGAACAATCTTCAAACGTCAAGCAAGATAGCCACTCCCACTTGCTGGAGTTTGTTGTTCCTGATCCTGTTGTTTTATAGATTACAAACTCTCAGTTTTTATTCCAACACATTTACCTCTATGGTGGTTCCAACTCTGTTAGCCGAAGACGGCCTATCTGTCAATAATCTTGTTCATCAAGGCCTACTCTTGTTATTCAACCCTATAAAAACTTTTTCTTTCTCTCTGGGTCGACCTGAGGAAGATGTGTTCCCCTTTTGAGTCTTGGTTCCTCCTGAGGTTTCTTCCTACACCTTAGGGAGTTTTTCCTCGACTCTGTCACCTTTGGCTAACTGGACTCTGTAAAACTGCTTTGTGACAACTTGCTTGTAAAAATCGCTATATATGAATTGAATTGAATTGAATGCTGATGATAGCCAGAACATGCATAATGTTTATGCCCCATTGATGAATGCAAGTATGTTTTAATGAGCTTTAGTTTTGAAAAGTTTTGTTCAGCAGAGGCTACAAGGAGAGTTAAATCTATTCGAAGACCAATCCAGAGATTGGGATAAACCTCTTGATAAACCTTAAGAGAAATGTCAGCATCTCCAAGGCAGTTCTCTCTGGTGGCCGTTGAGGAAGGTTTTCCTGCATCATCTCTGGTCCATCAATGTCAGCTGTTCCCTTTTCAGCAAGTGTCTTCTGCACTTCATTGCAGTGTTTTTTTTTAAGTTTTCCTAGGACATTATATGCACTTTGCTGAAATCAAGCAGCACTCCATATTTGTCTCTGACTTGGACCAGGGTCTCAAATCTCTCCTGCAGTGACATTAAAGTCCTCAACACAACTGAAAAATGTGACCTCAAGCCTTTTGAGGGTGTCACTGAAAATATTAAAATATTAAAAACTGGTATTCTGTCCACAAGGCTACCCATCTATATGTGCTACCTAGTGGAACTGTACACATGCTAAATATGCTACTCCTGAAAAATATAATAAAGACAATATAGATAAGATAAGATAAGATAAGATAAGATAAGCCTTTATTTGTCCCACAAGTGGGAAATTTGCTTGGTACGGCAGAAAGTGGACAGTATAAAATTAAGAGCAGCAAAATTAAGTGAAA
>JBBPCX010099973.1:9125-23140 GCA_037974365.1 Hydrocynus forskahlii
CACACCTGCCACTCAAACCATATCTACTACACAAACCACACCCACTGTACAAACCACACCCATTGCACAAACCACACAAACCACACCCACTATACAAACCACACCCACCACACAGACCACACCTGCCACACAAACCATATCTACTACACAAACTACACCCACTCTACAAACCACACCCATTGCACAAACCACAAAAACTACACCCACTATACAAACCACACCCACCACACAGACCACACCTGCCACACAAACCATATCTACTACACAAACCACACCCACTGTACAAAACACACCTGCCACACAAACCACACCTGCTACCAAAATATATCCTCAACACAGACCACACCTGTCACACAGCTCATACTCAAAGTTCACCTATTACAGACCACACCTATTACACAAACCACACCTATGACACCTGCAACACCCACCGCACAAACCACAACAACTACACAGACCACGCACACTACACACACCACGCCCTCTTATTATTTTTGCAAAAAGTGGTGGAAAAATGTAAATATATATACAGAGGCAGCGATGTACAATGGTCCATTTCCTTGTCTGAAAACTGATCTAGTATATGGGTAAACACACCGTAATAACAGCAGTTCCCCCTTCTTTTAAAGGGGAGGTGATGAGCTGTTCTGATTTTTTCTGGTTTATTGCATATTACTCCCAAAACTTACCTCTAAATAATTAAAAGAGCTGAGATAACCTCTTTGCATCGTGCGCTGCAGTGAGTCCACTGTCAAAAACAACTAAATGGATTTTGGTCACAAATATAAATGTTAGGTTTACGCTTTGATTTAGACTGTCAAAACAGAAAACGTTTGTGGATAAGTGTGGCTCTGGTTCCAGATTGGGATCCTGTACTGGAATCAGCGCAGTGGAGAAGCGGTGTTAGAAGATCAGCCCATGGCTCTGCGTTATGAGTGGGGCGGTAACGGATCGAGGAAGGATGGCGTGTAATTTTCTTCACTCTTTCTCTTCCCTCGTTTCTTTTCCAATCCAAATAACCCCTGAGCTCCTCAGCCCCTCTGCTCCTGGATCATACGGTGCCAGCCAGCCGTACACACACCTCCAGAGTCACTCGGTAATGAAGGTGTAATTTGATTAGGGGGCTGCTCGGTGCGGGGCTGGTTTTGGCAGAGTCTTGGTGAGGAAAATGTGAAGTTCGTGCCCCCCGTGCCAACCAGCAGCCAGCAAACAGCCTGGAGAGGAACCTCCATCGATTTAGGATCGATCTCGGTGCAGCGTTCTCCCTCCAATAACCCTGTTCTCCAACACACACACACACACACACACACACACACACACACATACGCACACACACACACCAGAACTGAACTGAACTGCTCTCCACTTCACGTCAACAGTCCTCCTGGATAGGAGGGAGACATGGAAGCAATACATACATACTACACACACACAAATACATACACATGCGCTCACACACACACACACACACACACACACACACACAACCAACGCATTGTCGGAAACACTACCCATAAAATGCTCAGAAAAGGCCCTGTCCTCAATCAAGGTTCTCCAGCAAGTGGTGCTATAGTGCAGGTGCAGCTTACAACTTAAAACTATCAAACATTTAAAAATATGGGAGGAGACCTGGTCATTAATAGAATAAAATTAAGCACCCGAGGTCATGGGTTATATGTGATGCTGTGGTTAAGGGGTGTTGTTGCTCATGCAATGATGTAGCAACTAAACATGAAGTATTCGCCAGCATTTTATATATTTATCAAATCGTGGATTATTATTATTGTTTTATTTTTAATATTATTATTTTACTTTATGTTTCTTTCATTTTGATTTTCTGCCTTTTATGTACTCAACTTTATCCTCCAGCTTGGTGGGAAACTTGTTTTTTTAAATTTATTTATCTACTAATTTTGATAAAACCAAGACCACTTGAAAGGAGGATCGGAGAGTGAAGTTTTCTTAAGTAGCCTGAACTCAAAAATCAAAGAGCCTGAATATTTTAGAGAGATAGCAAAAGGTTAAGGTAACCTGAGCTAAAATAACATCATAGGACATATATAATGAATCAGAGATACTGAGAAAGATTTGTGCATGTTAAAAAATGTACTGTTCCCATGGATTTGGATAGTGACTGTGAATGAACTGGAATTTTGAATGTGAATCATCCGAAAATCAATGGTAAAATGAGTCGATGGCTTTTCTGACTCGCCATTGATGTTAAAACGATCTCAGATACAAACATTAGCATATTAAAGTTAAACTGACCTGCTTTCTGTCAGTCTTGACTGTGATAATTAACCTCGGGAGAGTTCAGCGGGGTTTATAATTACTCTGAGCCTGGAGTGATCCAAAAGCACATCTGTGTCATCTCAGACGGAAAGTGGGTTTGATTTTACCTGGAAGCAGTAAGTGTTAGCACTAATAATGGTGTAAATTCACCAGTGAATTCTTCCACAGTGCACATAGCACAGAAAAACCCGGTTACTTTACAGCCCTTCAGTTTTGCCAGACCGACTTGCTCACTAGGTCTTGAACCCAGAAGTAGACAAGCCAACTATCCACTGATCAGTGGTCTTAACACACACTTCAGTTCAGGAAATGTACTCAAGTAAAAGTGTTTTTGCTTCAGTGTGTGAAAATAGTCCACTATGCACAATGTACGAAGTCCAAAACCTTCAGTGCTGAGCCTGGCTATAGAACTCTGGGAGATTTTCTTGCATCCAGCATCTATCAGCACTAAGAACCGGAGTCTTCTGAGCTTGTTTAATGTTTGATGTGGCATTTGGCCGACATCCTAATCCACTAACAATCATTAGTTACAGGGACAGCCCCCCTGGAGCAACTGAGAGTTAAGTGTTTTGCTCAAGGACACAATGGTAGAAAGTGGGGGTTTGAACCTATGACTTTGTGGTCATCGGGTTCACAGGCAAGTGTTTTACCCAACTAGGCTGCATTTGACAATAAGCTCTTCTTATAGACAAATGTTTTTAAAAAATGCTTATACGTGCCACCATCTAATTGGTGCCCCGGGTGAGGAGCCCACATTGTCCATCCTAGGCTGTTCGCCGCCCATGATTTTCACATATATTTACATGTTTTGAGAGGTCTGTTCCACTGATTTGTAAGTATAATCTAAAAAAATATAAGTTGTTTTCTTTTGGAAGGTAAGTTGCTGTCATTGGGATCTGCAGTACTATAAGGAACATAACTCCAGCTTATTCCATTGCAAACATAAATTTTTCTTCCTCATCTTGACCGCAGCTTATAAAAAGCAGTCCACGAAAACACAACTATGCTCTCGTCTCCATGGACAAGAGAATGTAGTGTATCCTAAAAATTCATTTAGGGTCCATAACAGAACCCTAAAAGTACTGTTGTACTTTTACATTGTACCTTGGTGAACAAAAACGTACCTTTGACAGTGTAGTGTGTTGGTGTGTGTGTGTGTGTGTGTGTGTGTGTGTGTATGAGGTGGTGTTGGGGGTGCCTGGATGACTGAAGGACAACTAAAGTAAAAAAAAAACAGTTGAGTTATCGCGTGTGGGTGAAGAGGTCTGGTACCTGATCGGAATCTGTTATGACCTGACCAAATAGTACTTTTGTGGCCAATTTTGTTCATTTCCCAGGCTCGTGTAGGGCTCATAGATGTTTATGTAGTAGATTTCCTGCACTCACACATGATCTCTCTTTCTCTCTTTCATTTTCTCTGTCTTTCTCTCTCTCTCGTTTCTCTCGGTTTTTCTCGAACTCTCTTTCTCTCTCTTCCTCTTTCTCTCTCTCCTTCTCTCTGTGCTACATTTCACAGGACATTGTCAAGTGATCATCTCCAGCTCTCAGTAACTTCGGTGCAGGCTTCACTCATGCAGACCTCTAGTGGGGAATCTCTTCATTCAGGTTTTTTAAGTCCTGTATAGTGGAACAGACATGAGTTGGTTCAAGGTATTGTGTATTGTATTTAGTGGTGAAGCCCCACTGTTAGTGCAACATGACAATGCACTTCACAATGCAACAGTGTGCAATTACCCGAACATCCAGGGGATATTATAAAATCAATGAGCGGAGCTTTAAGTGAAGGGTGAGTGTTCCGTATCATGAATCAATAATTCTGTAAGTACTTTGGCGCTGATTCTGCTCACTGTGCTCCACGCCCTTGTTTCAGAGCGTAGTCTAATGGATCTGGAGTTTGTACTTTGTCGCATTTTCTGAATACAACATGGCTGCTGATATCATCTTTATTGTTCTGAGGCCCTGGGCCATGTCATGTCACATCCCGATTCCTCCGTAACTGATTTTGTCATTTTTCATCACTATGACTCCCCTTGGTTTCATGGCTGCTGGTAATGGAATGGGTAACGGTGATTGATTGAACGACCCTGAGGGCAGATCATCGTGGCAACAAATGAATCACACTAGGTAAACAGACACTGTAAATGTACACTGTTGGCACCTTGTTCTTTCATTAATTTTGTTCACACCTGTTTGATAAATTATGCATTTAACAACACTGGGAGGAAGAGCCTAAGAGTGATCAGTATAACAAGAAGCTGTTTTCATTTTTGTTTAATACATGTCCTGGTGTCCAAGGAAATATATTCGTCCTCTTTCTCTCTCTGGGTGGGTAGGGTGATCCTCCCCTCCCCATCACTCAGTATAACTGTCCTCTCTCTCTCTGGGTGGGTAGGGTGGTCCTCTACCTCCCCCATCACTCAGTATAACTGTCCTCTCTCTCTGGGTGTATAGGGTGGTCCTCCCTCTCCTCCATCAAAATTTTGTCCATTGTGTCAGCTGCACTTTGAGAAGTTGTGATGGAGCTTCACCCTCCCATCACTGGGTGACTGGAGCAGACCATGCATGGGAAGTTAAGTAGCTGAATCTAATGGGATGTAGCGATGAAAGAAGACATCCTGCGAAAAATGAAAAATGATCCTAAATGAGTGTAGAATGCAAAAGAATCATATAATGGTCTTATATTTCCACATTTCCACTGATTAAAGTGCCGCGGAATGTTTATACTCAAGAGGCAGCTAAAGCTCATGACTCCAGTTTAATGTGTCCTGCTGGAGGGGAAAGCAGAGTTATGAAATCTGGTGATTAGAGTCCAAATGCTTTTGTACCTCCTACTCCAATACAAGGAGGTAAGCGCTTTGTGGCCGACGTGGGTGCCATAATTTATGACAGTGTGAGCCCTTTGGCGTCAACAGTTCCAGTCAAGCTTTTCAGGCCGAGACCCTTCATAACTAATGATATTGTGTCACATTTTCTCTGCAGTGTTTCTGTATCTAAAGAGTTTTGCTGTTCTGACGTTGACCCACATAGTGTCTTCTCTGGTGCCTCACATTAACCCTCAGTCTTAAACAAAAGTAATTCTTTACTTGGAGGCTCTGTATCTCAGAGTCGACAGTGGAGCTTCAGACCTCACAGGAAGCTTTATTTCATGATTGTACACCGTGCAGAATCTGGGATCTCAACTGTTAACAAATATCAACTTTACAGTGTTTGGAAATGTGAAAGTTATGGCAATTTGTAAAAATGATGAAAGGAAGAAGTTTGTTTGAGTGTGTGTGTGTGGAAGAGGAGCGTCAGTGGGGTGGGGGTGAAAGGGGTGTACGTAGGTTTCAGTCAGTTCTAAACACATCATTAGGTTTCAGTGAGCTCTAGATGCCTCATTGATTATTGAGCAGTAACATAACCAGGTTTCTGTCAGTTCTAGATGCATTATTGACTGTAGAGCCATAGATTATCTGGTTTCAGTAATTTCCAGTCCCTGCAATCCATAAATAGAAACTAAACTGCACAAACAAACTTGTAAAATTTGTTGCTTTTGTGATGTCACAAACCAACACATTTACATTCAGTGTACAGCAGTTTAGCTCCTCGAATGAAAACAGAGCTCATTTGTGTATACCTTCCTTAAAGGCACACAAACAGAAATCCCGACTGATGGAGAGAAGCTGGAAAACTAAACCATAAGTAATAAAACCCAACAAATGTAAAATGTGTGATACGGGCCCTGTAACCATTAGATCAGCTGTGGTTCTTTCTTTCATCATCCTGCAGGGTTCTGGCCCACACAAAGCAAGACACACACACACACACACACACACACATACATAGATTGGATGATGCAGGGATGTGTATGCTCTCTTGTTTGTGGTGTGAGATCAGCAGTGTGGCTGAAAGGTTCTGCTATGGCGTCTTTTCACTCGCTCTGCCATTGAGTCAGCACATGTTCTCCAGCTCTCCGGCCCGTAACCGGCCAAATGGTTCTTTAGGCTGCAGGAAAAGGTCAGAAAAGTAATTAACCTCATTCTGTTTGCCTCAACAGAGATGATTTTGCTCTTCTACTGCACTCATACACAGACACACACACACACATACACAGACACACACACACAGACACACACACTCATACACAGACACACACACGCTTACACACATATATACACTACCGGTCAAAAGTTTTAGAACACCCCAATTTTTCTGTTTTTTTGTATTGAAATTCAAGTGGTTCAATGTCTCATTGTTAATTCTGCAGAAAGTTCTTCCCAACTATGTTGCAGAAGTTCCCATAAGTGTGTGGCACTTATAGGTTGCTTTGCTTTCACTCCTCTGTCCAGTTCATCCTAAAGCAGCTAGATGGGGTTTAAGTCTGGAGACTCCTGGCCACTCCATGTTTTCCAGCTTACCATCTCGTTCTTTATTCTAAGGTAGTTCTGGCAGAGCTTGGACTTATGTTTTGGGTCACTATCTTGCTGTAGGACGAACCTGACCAACTCGGCACATACCAGAGTACTGCATGGAGCTACAGAATTATTTCCCACTTCTGGGTAACCTCATCATTTTTAAACCTCTCGCAGTTCAGCACTGTCCTTTGTACCATTTCATGCTATTCATTGGACTTGAACTGTTTGAATTTCAATAAAAAAGCGGTAGTGTATATGTATGTACACACACACACAGAGCAAAATGTAAAGTATATTGTTTTGTGCATTTCTTCAGATTTTGCTTTGAATACTATTTACTGCCTGTCAAACTGCCTTACATTTGAGTAGATTAAATGAAAGAAATTGGAACAAATGTATTACTGTGACAGGCTCCAAAGTGCCTAAAGATACAAGGAGCCTAGATAAAGGAGTTCCAACCGCTAACCATTCAGCACCTCCAGTATTCTGATCACTGCCTGATCATCTGGAATCATCTTCACTGGTTTAGGCCTGAAGTTAGATGTCTTTTGTTATGCTTCATACATAAGTCACTGTGTGGCTTAACAAACAAGAAACACTCTGAACACTCTAAAACTGGTCAGGTTCAGGCACTGGACTGAAAATGAGACTGCTTGACAGTCCTTCAGGATGCCTGGAGAACTGTTCCTCAAGACTACATTGAAATACAAGGCAGTCTGGATATTTGGACAAAAAATATGAAGAAATTAAGCGTACACCAAGACTTTGGACACATTATGGCATCCACATCACAGATGACCTCTCTTGGTCACTTAACTCCACCTCCATAGCAAAGAGGGCTTGGCAGCATCTGAACATTTGTGAAGACTGAGGAGAGCAAACACCCCCCATCAGTCCTCACCACATTCTACAGGAGTACCATTACAAGGCTGCTGTCCAGCTGCATCACTGCATGGTTCGGGAACTGTAGTGTTTTGGACTGTAACACACAGGAGTGGGTATTGAGGGCAGCTGTGAAGGTTATTGGTGCTCCTCCACTGAGAGGCTTTTATCACTGCTATAGCAGCGCCAGTAACATTGTGAAAATCTGTTATCACCCATTATACAGGTTCTTCTCTCTTTAGTTTCCACAGGGATCAATAAAGTTACTGATTCTGATTCTGATTCTGCCTTCTGGCAACCGGTATCAAAACGTCCCCCTTGGTTCTGCAAAACTGTGTAACAGTCTCACCCTGCAGGCCATCAGAATTCTGAATGCACATAAATGACTTGTCCCTGCCTTACAAACTACATTCCATTGCACTACCTCAATTTGGACTTTCAACAACACCTGCATTTTTACCCTCTGTTCTTTACCTTATGGTGCAAAACTACTCACTCTGGAGGGATCACATCTCAAACTATACTGTTACACTGCTGTTTTTTTCTGTTCATTGTACTGTCTCTGTCACAACTTGCACCATATGTTACGTCATGGCTCAAGGAGAAACGTCTCGGCTCTCTATGCATGTGTTCACAATAAATGATGACAATAAAATAACCTTGAACCTTGAACCCAACGCCGTCCTTTGGTTCAGCAAATCAGGTTGCTCATGCAAGTTCAACGGTGGTGATCACTTCCAGAATCATCCTGAGCAATTACCACCAGAGTAGAGCGACAGAACCCCAAAGGGGAGTGCTCTGTGGAGACATAAGTGGTAAATAAATAATAAATAAATAAATAAATAAGCAATGTACTCACAGAAATCACACGTTACTCGTCTCGCTTAGGAAAAAAAGTCACTCTTATAGTTTCAACCCTTTTGTCTCACCGGTGCGCCCGGAGAGGTACACAGACACCCCTTCCCACCCACAGGGATGCCAGCGGTGAGAATGAAGTGGCTTTTTGTTTGCGGTGGAACCTGCGGCCGCAGAGATGTGACGCCAGAGAGCGATTCTGTTTTTCCTTCCTTATCGCAGCATGATTTCATTTGAGTGTCTCTCTCTTTTCCTCTCCACCTCTCTCTCTCTCTCTCTCCCTGCTCCTCCTCCTCTTTTGTAGTCAAAACAAAGTTCATTACATCGTTATGTAAGGCGCTCGTTCCCCTGCGCAGCGGGCTGCAGATATCTGGGACGACATGCTAATGTTTACAAATGTTTCACTTACAGCCATTCAGCTTTAACAAGTGCTCTGTGCTTCGCTTCATCATCCCCCACCTCTCTCTCTTTCTCATTCCTCTCTCTCTCTCCCCCTTTGTTTTTCCTCTGTCTCTGTCTTTCTCACATTCCTCTCTCTCCCTCACCCACCCACCCCACTCACAGAGAGAGAGAGGACAGTTATATTGAGTGATAGGGGAACTGGAAGGATCACCCTACCCACCCAGAGAGAGAGAGAGGGCAGTTATACTGCTTTGGTGTATTTGTGAAAAAATCTTTCAAAAGGCTGAGAAAAGGTGTCTGCTTTTAGTTGCAAAACACTGCAAAACATTTTTAGAGCATGTTTCCTTTGCTTTGGACTTAATTGGCTCTGTAGAGTTTGTTATGGTTTAATTTTCTAAAGTTTACAAGTGTTTATCTTTCTCCAGTCTTTTTTTTTTTTACTGAAGTAAAGCAGCACTGTGAAGTAGATCAATCAACCCTGAAGAAAAACTCTAACTCATTTATGTATTTAGATGCTTTTGTTTGTGAAAATGACAACAAAGAAACAGAACTGGCCGTGATAGCGAGTGTCACCCAGTTGCTATTACTGGTTTACAGCATTACACTGTAAAAGTGGCCAGTGAGTGCAAGGTGGGTGTTTCCAATAAAATGGCCAGTGAACAGATGCACAATGTGGTGTTTCTAATAAAGTGGCCAGTGAGTGGAAGCACAATGCAGTGTTTCTAATAAAGTGGCAAGTGAGCGGATTTGCACGGTGATGTTTACAAAAAAGTGGCTTGTGTGTGATAGCGCAATGTGGTGTTTCTAATAAAGTTAATGGGAAGTGTGTATTGCATCTCTGAAGCTGCTTCATTACATGTTCAGTCACACACACACACACACACACTCTCTTAAGTTTGCTAAATCCATTACATATTTAAATCTAAAAACGGTTGCACCATCTCGCACGCCTCACAGAAATTGGTCATTTGTGTTTGCTGCTGTGCCACTGCTACATTCGGCTGTTTAATTAGAGCTAACGACTTTGCTGTATATTGTGAACAAGACTATTCGATACACCACTCGAATGCAAATGCGTCTACAGTGGTAACGGCTCTGCAACTCAAATACAGTCATTGATCTCCAGTCCATTAAATGAAGTCAGATATATAGAGGCTGGTGGAGGCAAGCCATTCATCAGAACAAACGCTGGATTTCGAAACTTAAATCCATACTAGCCCTCCACTTTGTTGACAAATTGTTATTCAGGAGCACAGGTCGAGACATTAAAGGGAAACTTCGCCACTGCCTTCCAAATTGCTTGTTCTGCAGAACTGGAGCTGGACAGGGTTGGGGTTGGTTATCTGAGCTGATAAAATTTACATTTACATTTACAGCAGTTGGTCCTATCCAGAGAGATGTTGGATGAAGGTTTGTAGTCCATAATAAAACACACCCCTCACATCAGTTAACCCAGATTAACAATTAAGAGCTGCCAGTACACTAAGATTCTAACAGAGATGGAGTTAGTCCTCCACCAGAACCATTTCAGATTACACAAAGAGGAACCACCAGAACCCTCTCAGATCTCTCAAAGATAAACCACCAGAACCCTCTCAGATCACACAGAGAGGAACTACAGGACCCTCTCAGATCACACAGAGAGGAACAAGCAGGACCCTCTCAGATCACACAGAGAGCAACTACAGGACCCTCTCAGATCACACAGAGAGGAACCACCAGAACCCTCTCAGATCACACAGAGAGGAACCACCAGAACCCTCTCAGATAATACAGAGACAAACCACCAGAATATTCTTAGATCACACAGAAGATGAAAAAGTTATTTGTGAAGTTTGTGTTGCCTCATCATACCAGCTCCACCTCCGTTTCTGCACATTTTCTCTCTCTCTCTTTTTCTCCACCATCCTTCTGACCTCTCTTACCCCTCTTAGCACAAATCACCCTACAAATAATTTGATAATTTTTAACACACACACACACACACACAGATGCAAACACACATGGCACATTATGGCAAAAACCACTTAACTAAGTAAAAAAAAACAAAACAACAGTCCATCATCACCTTATTCCAAAACATATTCTGGTTTGTTGAACTCTTTTTTTGTTTACTGCATATTTCAATGTGTTCCTTTATCATTTTGTTTGTTGTCAATATTAATCTACAATGTAGAAAATAATAAAAACAAAGAAAAACACTGAATGAGAAGGTGTATCCAAACTTTTGACTGGTAGCGTATATATATATCAAAGAGCATTAAGGGAAGGTTTTAGGGCTCTTTCTTTTGTTCAGAGGCTGTTGACGATGGAGCAATTTTGTACATGAATTTAATTGCGGCAGACGTCACTGAGCACATTCAGAGCACTTGGCATTTAGAGAGCAGTGCGTAGCTGAAGAAAAGGGCTTTCAACCACTCACCCCCCTGCCAGTCCCCCCAAAAATATCATGTTTATTTCATTTTCAAAGATTTCAGCTCTTGGCGGAAAATGAGTGGAAATTCTGCCTGAACTACAACAGATGCCGAATATAAATTATGTACTCAAGTCATTAGAAAAAGATAATGTGTCCTTTGGATGACAGAGGAGCTGAACACACCAAGGGATGCGTGAATTATGCAGGACTACGTAACATCCGACTTATTCATCTGTTCAAAACATTCAGAATAAAACTACGCAACAAGCGCGCAAGGACATCTGCAACAGTCAGACGACTAACTCTATAGCTGATGAAGGGTTGCGCAGCCTGATGTGTAGTGTGCCGAGTGCAAAAGCTGATGCGATTACCTCCATCGGCCCTTTGTTACAGCTCAGAAAACAGCAGCCAGAGATCAGAGCTGAGGAAACCTGGCGGCTCACGCAAGGCCTCCCACCTCCGATGCCTCTCCAGCCTCCCTGACACACAGCCTGGCCTTCTGTCACACCTAAAAATAAACAAGACACAAAGTCCGGAGGAGAGGAAAAGAAGCAGTTTGTCTTCTGGAGTGGAGAACGTCTGATTTACTTACTGTTCACTTCAGCGGTTCAAGTCAGTGTCAGGCTAAGCTGGGTATCTTTAATAACACACACCCACAGATGCCCAGACATTCTGATTTAACGCTGAAGGTTTGCAAGCTTGTTTTCTCGCTCTCTGTGTCTTAACTCTGACACTGAACAGCATGTGGAAACGTCAAACATAATGCAGAGGGTATGGACTTAGAATAGACTGTACAGTGTTAGAATAGACTGTATAGTGTTAGGATAGACTGTAAATGTAGTGTGTAATGTGTGAATATAGTGTATACTGTTAGAATAGAGAGTAGAGTTTTAAAATATAGTGTATAATGTAAGTATAGAGTGTGTAGTGATACAATATAGTGTGTGTTGTGCGATTATAGTGTATAGTGTATGCAGTGGCGGCTCCTGGTCCACATTTTGATGTATCTTCTCTCCTGCTCTTCCCTCAATCTCCTCATAGTTAGTATCAAATCACTACAAAATATAAAAAGTATCTTATTGTACATATCTTACAAACACGTAATAGTAATTTTTATTTCAACAGTACATAATTAACAATATTTCTAAATCCCAAGAAAACATATCTAACCTCTTTCTCATCTTATAAATTAATTCTACTTGCCTGGTCTTGGTGAAGTTGTTAATCACACTGTCATAGGCAAAAAGTAGCTAACTAGCTTCCAGTGCCCAGCTTGGCTGGGTGGTGGTGGTGATCGCTAGCAAGCGGTCAAGCTAACAAGCTAATGCCCTTCGTTCTGTGCACTCGTAAACAAATAATAAAATATAAAATAAAAAGAATTATTATTAACAAATACTAGTAAATAATATGTTACGCATTTTCTTATGTATGAAGCTTCAGTCTCACACTCAAGGTCAGTGCTCAGTACACAAAATAGAACAAAGTGAAAAATTATTTCAAAGGAAGTGATTTGCCACAGTGTTATGTCAGTCATTTTTAAGTGGAGAACTACCCTATCACAGTAGACAGTCACTTGTTTCACAGGTGGGACTTATTTACCATTAGAGTCCACTGAAACCTCGAAAATCCACGAGCCGCCAGTGTTTGAGCAGATTTACATTGAAATGAATGGGGACTCTAGTGAAACATGTTTCACTGAAATTCTCTGTTTCACCGCGGTTGAGGATGGCACTGTTTCACGTTTTTGACAAGAGACGCATACAGAGCAACCTTATTTTTATGAGCATGTTTTGTTTCACACCAATAAAAAAGTGATAGTTATGAAGTTTTTTTTGTATTATTTTTCTTGGTGAAACATTGTTTCAACTGCAGTCTTATAGAAGCCTCCTGTGAGTGTATGACATGGTGTATAGTGTGTAGTGTGTGTGTGAATATAGTGTATAGTGTGTAAATATAGTGTGTAGTGTGTAAATATAGTGTATAGTGTGGAAATATAGTGTTTGGTATGTAAATATAGTGTATAGTGTCTGTGAAGTTAGTGTGTTGCATGTGAAAATGGGGTACAGGAGGTCCTTGAGTTACGACTGATCCGTTCCTATGACAGTGATTTTGGTGTAAGTTGAAACACACCCTTGCCTAAGTCACTTACCTATCCTAACACAGCTGTAAAATCATAATCTAGAACATAAAAACACAATTAAGCCACAGAAAAAAGGAAAAGGAAATTAACATACTGTACTTGTACACTGCAGCAGAAGAAATGACAAAAAATGAGTGTAAAAACACTTGCGCTTTTAACAGTCCAAAATGGCGCCGGTAAGTGGACTGGGGGACACCAACTCCCTCACTCATACGCCTTGTTACTGCGTATTCTGTGTATAGTGTGTGAATATAGTGTGTGTGAATATAGTGTATAGTGTGTGTGTGAATATAGTGTATAGTGTGTAAATATATTGTTTAGTGAAAAAATATGGAGTATAACGTGTGAATATAGCATGTAGTGTGTGTGAATATAGTGTATAGTGTGTGAATTTAGTGTGTAATGTGTGTGAATATAGTGTATAGTGTGTGTGAATATAGTGTATTGTGTGTGAATATAGTATGTAGTGTGTGTTCATATAGTGTATAGTGTGTGAATATAGTGTATAGTGTGAATATAGTGTGTAATGTGTGTGAATATAGTGTATAGTGTGTGTGAATATAGTGTATAGTGTGTGTGAATATAGTGTATAGTGTGTGAATATAGTGTATAGTGTGTGTGAATATAGTGTATA
>JBBPCX010100030.1:0-23129 GCA_037974365.1 Hydrocynus forskahlii
TCTACTACCAGAATGGGAAACAGTTTCTTCCCTCATGCCATCAGACGCCTCAACCGTAACCGAAGCACAATACACACACACACACACACACACACACACACACACACACGCACACGCACACACGCACACGCACACACCACCAACAACCCCCTTCACTTCCCCCACCTCCTCCCCCACCCTACCCCTTGAACAACTCAGGCTTCTAATACTCGTTAAAATACTCTTTTAAATACTGCATACTCTGTTTAAAATGTAAAACATGACATTCTCTATTATGTTGATGCTACAAATTGCACAGTTACATTTATTGCTGTTCTGTATTGCTGCTAAAATCGCTGCTAAAATTGCACAATTATATTTATTGCTGTATTTGCACATGTAACTTCCGGTCAAATTAATGAATCGTACTAAATGTTGGCTTGTCTTGTCTAGTTGTTATTGTTGCTCTTATGTTCTTTTTTGAGCTCTTTGTCCTGTTTGAACTTGCAGTCTTATGTTCTGCTCTGTTCTGTTCTGTTCTTGTGTTGCACCATGGTCCTGGAGTAACGTTGTTTCATTTTTACTATGTACTCTGTGTATATGGCAGAAATGACAAACCTAATACCTACTTGACTTGACTCAGTCTCCGTTGGATCAGCAGTTGCCCCTAATAGGGGTAGGGCATGTGTGGAGTTTTGAGCTGCCGAAACCAGTCAAGGGCTTTTTGTCACGTGGCCCCAGCAATTGCAGGTCCAGGAAAGTGGTAACCTGGGGCCCCATGATGATCAGTCAGGTTTGACAAATGTGCAGCAGTTCCCCTCAGACAAAGAAAAGATAGTTAGTTCTGTTTAAATATGCAGAGAATTATTTATATCCGTGAGTAGCGCAAGTTGTGAAAGTGACCATTCTGTCATACGTGAACACATCACAGCACAGTGTTAACAGCACAAAATTCTTCCTCTGCATTTAACCCATTGCCCAAGTGAAGCATTGGCAACCAGGAACATACACGCACTTCCCCCTGTTACAGCATTCATTCCCTGTTACAGCATTCAACGTTCATAGTAAGAGATAAGTTCACAGAGGTATTTTGGTGCAAGGGAGCAGTGTGGTATGCTACCTTGCTCAAGGGTACCTCAGAGGTGCTTAGCAGTCTTGGGAATCAAACCCACTACTTCCTGATCGCAGGGCAAACACCCTAACCACTAGGCTGCACTGTGGACTAATTTTTCTGCATCATGGAGAGATGTGCACTTCTTAACTTAGCAATATTTCGTAGATGAAGGAAAGATAATTTAGTAACAGTACTTATATGTGTGTCGAATGGAAGATAATTTAGTAACAGTACTTATATGTGTGTCGAATGAAAGATCAGGATCCGTAATGACACTGAGATTCTTTACAGTTAATGTTGGAGAGGGTGAGGAACGAGCAAGATCAAGCATTAGAGCTGACAATTTGTTCCTAGCAGCTTTTGGACCTAGAAGAAGGACCTTTGTTTTATCTGCACTGAGTAAGAGACATTCAGTCTTTTATATCTTTAATGCAGTCCCCAATCTTATTTAATCTATGTGTATCATCTGGGTTGGCAGAGATATAATGTTGTGTATCATCTGCGTAGCAGTGGAAGCTAATCCCATGTGTCCGGATAATTATCCCTAATGGCTGCTTGTACAAAGCAAATAAAAGAGGTCCTAATACAGAACCTTGTGGGACACCATATTTTACTTTGGTGGGTGCTGTGGATTCCCCGTTAACTCTTACAAACTGATAGTGGTTGGTCAGGTATGATCTAAACCAGAATAAGGTGGTTCCAGTGATAAGGTTTTCTAGTTTTAGACTTTATCTAAAATCTTAGAAAGAAACGGAAGATTAGAGATAGGTCGACAATTTGAGAGCTTGCATGGATCAGTATTCTTTTTTTTTAAACAGAGGTTTAATAACTGCTAATTTAAAGATTTTTGGTAGATAACCAATAGTAGGTGAGCCGTTTAATATTGATAGGAGAGGTCCGATGATTGCTGGTAGGACTTCTTTAAGCAAGCTTGTAGGAATCGAGTGTACAGATAGAAGATTTCAAAGATAGAATAAATGCAGAAAGTTCTGTTTGTCAGACTGGATCAGTTTCCCAACTATGGCTGTGTTCTGAACAGTACTGGCTGAGTCAGGTGGCAAATGTGGTGGAGTTGAATTTCTGACTTTATTTTTGAAAAATTCTATATAAAGTCACTACTGTAGTTTGCAGGTACCTGCGGTTCTACACCTCCCTGGTTCCTAGTTAGTTTAGAAATTGTACTAAACAGAAACCTGAGATTCTTTTTATTAGATTCAATGAGGGATGATAAATAGGCTGGAGTGGAAGGATTCCAAATTGGTAGACTGCCATTTGCTCTTTAAAGCATGTGTTTGATCATTATACCAAGGTGTTTCTATCTAATTATAGATACAAGCTGTTTCTATCTAATTATACCAGCTGTTTCTATCTAACTTTTTTACATCTTAGAGGTGCAATGTAGTGTGGGTCGAAGAGAGTTCTCGAAGCATTCAGTTAGGTATCTAGGTCTGCTGGACAAGATGCCAAATGGGGTTGATATTTCTGTGAGGTTTTCAATAAAACTAGGAGCTGTGGCCGATGTAATTGCACGACTAATACGAAAGAGAGGGGATGTGCTATTGTTATTGGTGTCAAGATTACTGGTGTCAAGATTAAGTCAAGTGTGTGGCCACAGTAGTGAGTTACATGTTGAGTGAAGCCAACAGTATCTAGAGTTTAAGTAGACACATATTTTAGAGGATCCTGTTCTTTTTCAAAGTGAATATTAAAATCACCAATAACCATAATTTTATTGCAGCATACTGCTAAATTTGCTATAAAACAGCTGAAATCTTGTAAGAATTCTGTATATGGCCCTGGTGGCCTGTGGACAGTAATTAGGGAGAGATAGATCTTATTTGTATCTAGATTAGTTAAGGAACAGAGTTTCAAATGACGAAAACTTAAACTCAGTTATCTGTTTAATACACTTTAATACACTTAAGACACTTTATATATGGTTCCTGTGCCTCCCCCTCTACCATTTAGTTTAGGACTGTGTAGTTTTAGCCTGGAGGTGTAGTCTCATTTAGAGCAACAAACTTGTCAGGTCTAATCCAGGTCTCTGTATGGCATAAGGGATGAAGATTCTTATTAGTTATTAATTCGTTGACAAGAGCAACTTTAGGAGCGAGCGATCTAATGTTTAACAGTCCCAGCTTTAACTTTAGATCTAAGGTTCTGAGCTTACTGGTAGTATGAGAGACATTAATTAAATTATTCAAGCACACTTTTTGAAATTTCCTACTTTTCTGTGTAGTTCTGGTCTCCTGCATTCTACTGTCAACAAATGTTGGTGATTGCATGAGACTGGTGGGACAACAGGACGAACATCCCAGTTTACTTTAACTCTCTATGTCCATGAACTCCCAGGTTCCTTTTTCTATTTGGAAGAATTATCTAATGCCTGACTAAATAAGTAAGTTTTCAGACAAAGACTGAGACGATGGAAGACGGAAAAGAAGACGGAAGCAAGTCAGTCACAAAGATTTCGGTCCTAGAACATGAATATTTATATACTGAACATTGGATATCACAAATGAAATATAATAATTTTTCAAAATTTGTTAAAAGTTGTTGGGGGCTTAATACAGAGTTCAATACACTCAATTTTCACAGCATATCCATAGTAGCAATCAAATGGGTGCTGATGTGTCAATATGTTTGTAGAAAAAATACATTGAATGTTGTGTGGATTGTAATTTTACCAAGGAAACATAAAAACAAACAAACTAGAGTCGTTTGATGAGTTCTTAAGCTGAGCACTGTCTAGTTATCAATGACTAAGCAAAGATATGTACGATTCAAGATTCTTTATTTGAAGTACCGGTCTTTGATATTTGAAGTACATATCTATACACAGAATAAATGGAAGCAACTCAGTCACAAAGATTTTGGTCCCAGTCTACAGCTGAGTCCCTTGCCAAACCAACCCCGGCCACCAGAGGGAGGCATGGAGCACTACCCTAGTAATCAGGAGGCAACTGGCATCACCTGTGTCTCTTCAACTTAATGAGGGAGCGTCCTCAGGCCTATGTTCAGTCTTGGGTGCTCTTTGCAGTGTGCTGTTATAAGGCTGAGCCGGTAATTTGGTAAGACCCTTGAGTTTACTCCTGGGTCCGCTGTTCCTCCTGAGCTCCTATCTCATCCAGATCTTGTCCTTAGGAGCCTTGTAGAGACTTCTCTGGAATCTTGAGTCCTCCTTCCCTTAGCTACTCAGCTTTGATCTTCCTTTGTTTATTTGTTTTTTTGCCACCCTACTCTCTAGTTCTCTCTTTATCTTGTCCATCTTGAACCTGCTGCAGGTTGCCTCTCAAATGCTGAGGCTCAAATTCATTATGGGGAAACATGGGGAAAGTGTTTTCTCCAAAAAATATATTTAACTTAGTGATGGTGAGATGAAGCCTCATGAGGCATTGAACCACTTGAGCCAATTGGTTCAAGAAAGGGCTCATCTCTCGAAGCTTCATGTGCACACGAAACCACCTACTGGCCAGGTGTATAATCAATTACAAAAAATATATGACCAAATAAATTTGCTACAGAAATGATCACATATGTGTATAATAAAATATCGTTTGAGTGTATTGTGTGTACATTTTCACAAAATGGTAGTATCATATGATATGGCAGGTTGTGTAATGTTTTTCTGTCACTTCAGAAAAATGGCATAGGTTTAAGCAGGCAGAGGACAGTGAAAGTGCTTGTGGAACTAGGAATAGGGCACTGAATATGCTTGTATAACTTGGACAATGATGTACAGAATGGGAGATTTTATTCATTTTTATTCAGAAATAAGTTTCTCAACAGTTTTAAGCAATTCCTTTTTTGACACAACCTCTCCGGCCTTTGAAAACACCCTTTCACATGGTACAGAAGATGCTTGAGTGCACAATCACACAAGAGCAAGATTATATAAATTGGTGTACAGTAATTTTTGCCTCTCCCAGTACTCCAGAGGGTTTTACAGTCTGCTTATATTTGGCTCTGAAAGGTAGTGCTCCATGACGCTGGTGTCTAAACGATGCCACAGTTTGCAACTGAAGAGGAAACCACAGATCATGTTAGTAAGTGTTCTAATAGGAATAATTGATCTCAAAATGTAAAGTAATAGATTACCTCCAGTGACCATATGAGAGGTGGAAACCTGGGGGATTTCCTCTCTGCTTTGTAATTGACTGTGTAATGGTGGCACACTCGGAAGTCAGTCACTTTATTGCTTCAGTGGCTTTTGTTTGGCTGAAAAATCCTATTGCTTTAAATCGGGGGTCCAGGAGTGTAGCAAGGGACATGATGCTCATGGACTACAAAGTGTACAGCTTCTCCTGGAGTTGCCTGATGAGCTAGTCTCCCATTTCCAATGCAACTGCAGTTGCTGGTTTTGTTACTTCCTCCTGAGGGGTTTGCTCCAGTATTTTCATGAGGGTGACAACTTTGGAGGCAGACACATTTTCCTCTGCCGTCAGTTCTACGGTGGCATCGTAGAAGGGAGACCATAAAGAAAGTCACCCTCCAACAATGTTGAACTCATCTGATGTTAAGAAGGGGATGTCATGTTGCAGCCCAGCTAACACTGCTCCTACTGGCTCCCTCAGCTCTACCAAACGGTGCAGCATCAAATATGTGCTGTTCCATCTGGTCTCCACTTCTTGCATTAGCTTCATTTTTTCCATCCTCCATCAGGGAGGCTTTCACACAAGCTATATTTTCAGCAGTGTGTGATTGGGGGAATGCCTGCACTCACAACAGCACTGAACTGAGCCTGGTTTTCTCACCCACAAAATGGCATGTTACAGCCAGGTAGGCATCCATGTGGATGGATGTCCACATGTCAGAAGTAAGGCTAACAGCAGCCACCTTTTCCGCTTTAGCCTTAGCCTTCTCCTTAGCTAACTCATACTTGGCCTCCACCATGGCCTTCAGAGCCTAAAGGAAACAAATATATAGTGCTGAATTGTGAGCCATACAATAAAGTGCTCATTTGTTTAATGCATGCACCCATACATACCTGCCTTGTAGGGAGAACATAATTGGAATCCAGTTTGGACACAAATGTCCTGAATCCAACATCATCCACAATACTGAAGGGCTGTGTATCCTTCACTATCATGGAGACGAGGGCTTCATCCAGCTCTTGTTTTCTGGTGGCTGGTTAAAAGAAAATAAATACAGTGTACGTTACCTGTCTTTATTTGCACAATAAACTAAAGTCAGCATGGAAAAATTGTTCTTGATAAGCAAACCTTATGCGTCTGAAATAATGTTAGATTTAGCTTACCTTATTAGGAGCTCTCCTGTCAAAATGTTCCCACGCAGGGGGATTCCTCCTCTTCTTATGTGGCTACATCCTCTGACCCACTGATTGATCACATGACATGAGGGAGAGGTAAACGTATTTTCCACCAGAACTTTGATATTTCCCACACGTTATTATTCATGACCAGAGTTTGTATTTCACCAAAAAGCAAGCTGACAAATCAAACTGAGCCTTCAAAGCATGCAGTTGCTGTTTTATTTAGTTGCCTGCTATAACTGGTACTACATCAATTTTTATTTTTTTCTCCCTTTTTATTTCAGTTCTTGACACCATCTAAGCATCCCTTGGGCTCACCGGACCGGTGGTTCTCAAGCCTGGGATCTCAGTTATCAGTCATGTGTACCCAGTTGTCCACATACAGTTTTACTGACAACAGTGTGACGTCAATTTTTGTGCAGGAAGGAGAAAGAGTTCTCCTATTTTATATTTATAGTATTAGTCTCAAGGGTGGAAATCTGTATTGTTGTAACAGCAACATGGACAGAATAAGAGAAGAAAGTAGAAGCAGCATTAATAATATAAATAAAAACTATACAATATAACCTATTAAAAAGAACTGCGTGTGTGTATAATATGCAGGTACATAGTGGGTATCTACAGATGCCTATAAGCAGCAGACCTTGAATGAAACGCCAGAAATATTGCACCAGAAAACTGCTCATGTATATTTAGAACCAGGACCAGAACCATTTAGAACCAATAATTTTTATCAGCCATTTCAGCATGACTGATGGCATGATTGTCGACTGCGGTGCTCATACAAATGAGCTGCAGTCGAGTGACACAAATGACTCACGGTAAATATAAAATGGTCATATAAAAACCTGGCTGAATTGCTCTGGCTTGCTTGAAGTGTTGTTAGTGTTAGTGCTAGGAGTGTATTTTTATAATGAGGCATTTTAGCTTTTTGTCACCAATTTCATGAACATCGTTAACAGTTTAATTATTAAAAGTTAAATTGTACAATATAATTGAAGAAGAAATGAAGTTTGAAATTCTGACAGAATTCCACTTTTTCTGACAGAATTCCACTTTTTTTTAGAAGGAATTGTATTCTCGCAAGTACAAATATGGTTAGCACCATCAAGAAGTGATAAAACTGCCAATTTTATATTAATGGAAGGGTTAATTTTACTAGTAAATTATGAACATGTGGTCATTTAACTGTCAAAAGTCAGTTTTTAAATTAAATTTAAATTTGTTACTCTTACATGTCAGGGGTTAAACTAATAAAATTAAATGTAAAACTTCCAGTTTTGTATGTACTAGAGTAAAGTACTGACTAAATTGTAGATTTATTTTTTTGGTTTTGGCTTTGTAGTTCCACCTTTAGCTGACATTTAAGCTGATTTTAATGATTTTTTTCAACCTGCATGATAATAGTCTCCCTGTATTTTTTTTAGCTCCTTGTTCATTGTGTACAGCTTTTGTCAATGCTGTATCTAATGCATTTGGGCAGTTTCAGACACAGACTTCATGCTCAGTGCACACTTTTTGATAAATGAGCCTCATTGTCCCCGTAGTACAACAATCCTGCAAGCTGTAGTGTTCTTGGTCATTGTCACTTCAACTCAGCGTTCATTTGTAATTTAGTTAATTGCATCTGAAGGTATGCAGTTAATGAGAGTAAGATATACTTGACAGATGTACTCCAGGACCAGCATTGACAACCACTGCACTACACCACCCTGGCTAAAAAAATTACTACTGACGACTCCCAGCAGAGAATCAAATAACCGTAAAACACTTTTTATGTCTATCCAACCAGACCCCAGATTTCTGCTCAAGGTCCTGGCGTTAAAGGCCATTAAAGCCAATTTCACTGTCCCTCCACCAATCTACTGTTGACACAAGACTAAAGGACCCTCAGGCATCTGTCGTAGAAGAAGCCAGAATGCTTCTCATTTGTTCACTGAGCACTTTACCATAGCAATTATAACTATTTCTTCAAGCAAATTTGAATTTACCTTGCTCAGCCTACTGGCAACATGGCTGTGTTTGTTGGGCCGGGTTGCACTGAGAGATGTTTGTGTATTATTGGTTTTCACACACACAGCTCTCACTGCCACCTGGAAGAAACTGATAATGGCTGTGACCAAGTGCTCATTTAAAGCACTCAACCGAGGTGTAAGGCCCTGAAACGCAGTGGATGTGGCACAGCCAGACAAAAATTTAACCACTCAGTCTGTCTGCTCACAAGTGGGGCTCCTCCTTCCTCTGCCAGTGGAGGGGAAAAGAGGAAGGACATTCTGCCGGGAGTTTTCAGATCCCCAAGGCCCTCATCAGCACTCCAACCCTTCCACACCCCCTCCCCTGTAGTTCATACCCTTTACCTGCCTCTTACTAATTGGGCTCAAAGCATTGACTAACTCGCAATTCCACACATGGAGGCGATGGAATGGAAAATGTATACATTTTTTAGCAGAGAGCAACAAAGCTGTTAAGCTTTCAGAAATGCATTCAAATGTTTCTTCATATTGTCTCTGGGTGTTTCAGTACAGTATATTGCATTTTACATTTCAAGTAAAGTATATTTTTATTCTTTTAGTAACTGTTTTAATGTATATAGTTGGAGTAGAAGTAGGAGTCATTGTCTATTCAAGTAATCAACGTTCTTTTAGTACTATATTTTGAGCACTTTCGTACTATATTTTGAGTACTTACTATTTTTTTCCATCAACATACACAATCACTCAAATGTGTGTCGGCTTACTGGTGGGTTTGGAGAGTAAATAAAAGGTCTATTTTAAGCTGTAGTTATTATGACCTCTGGTCCCATTCCCACTATAAAGGAACAGTTAGCAGTGATTTTCATGTGAGTTAGTGTGTTCATTTTCCAGCCTGTCCTCAGGGCAGCCAAGTATTATCCATACTTATTGTCCAATATTTGGTTTGGCAGATCAGTACTTCTTTAAATAAAAACAGATCTTTAAGGATCCGTTTATATATCCATCCATCCATCCATCCATCCATCCATCCATCCATTTTCTACCCCTTTATTCTGCACTCGGGGTCGGGGCGGGGCTGGAGCCTATCCCAGCTGCAATGGGCGAAGGCGGGGTACACCCTGGACAGTCTCCGTTTATATGTATATTTTTTTATTTTAAAAAAAAAGGATATTAACTTTTTTTTTTCTCCTATGATTTATTGCATTAAAATGTCTTTGTATTTTATTATGTGGTGTTTTACTACACAGCCCACATCTCTCCCCCCTCTGGATGGTTTTACACAATTTTCCTTTTTCCCTGATACTTTTGCCCAGTATTGTGGGGAGGGAAAAAAGTAAATAAGTAACATTCAGTAATGCACAGTAACATCTTGCATTATGACTTCTGTAGAGTCTTTATGAGGTCTGTGCTGCTCCAGGCGAGGGAATTTCCTAAATGAAGGACATGTTTGTTTGGACAGTGACATAATTTCATCATGCACATCATCATTCAGCTACAGTCTGGTGTCAGTAAGTGGTGATGTCAAGAGACATTAATTAAAAACACTTCTTTCTAGTGTTCGAGCCAATTATTCACTCAACCTATTATTTAAAATTGGAATACATTGAGGTCGACCATAGTAAAAGAATAAATGAAAAGGGATTGAAAAAGTAATAACATACAAAATGTCAGTGAGTGAACGAACTGACAAATAGCCTTCTGTAAAAAAATGGGGCTTAGTGTTGGGGTACTGACAGATGTACAGTAGTTTGTGGTCCAGGTTGACCTTCTACTTTGTAAATGAATATCTAGAAGTGTCTTTCTAAACTGTCGTTCTGACTGCGGCTTTTCCTGCATGGCTCTGCTTTCTTATTTGTTACCAGTATCTTGTATTTCCATTGTGTTCACCTGTGGGTAGTGTTATGTATATTTGGGCCTTGTGCGCACTCTTCTGATACTGTTCCTATATTTTCTCCTGTGAGTTCTTTGCTTTTTCATGGTGGTCTAAGTACTGTCCCATTTCAGAAGAACAATGAGGACTGTTGAGATTCCACCCAGTGTTTTGTTTTGTTTGGTGTTTTTCTTGGCCGAATTGAGGATGCACTAAAGTATCCCTCTTAGCCCTTATTTTCTATTAGCAAACCACAACAAGACTAGAACAAAGACAGTGGGAATACTAAATCAGAGAACTCTTCTGATCCTGGAGGAAATTGCTTATTTTCTGACAGCACAGAGACAAAAACAGTATAAAATATAATATGTCAAAATAAAACTCTCTAGAAACAAAATGCTAAGTACTAAATACCCTATGCTTTATGCACAAAAGGCTGTGATCAGTAAGAGAGGTAGATATAAATACTATAAATAAATCCTGTTACACTACAATCCAATTTGACAGGAGGCGTCTGTTTGTTGACAGGGGGGTGGTGGTGATGATGGTGGTGATTGTGGTGGTACACAGCAGACGTGTGGTGTGAGATCTCACACATTTATCCTCTTGCACAAACTGTCAATATACATTGACCTATTGATTTCCTAGGGGCTGTCAAAAAAGGCATATATGGTTTCACGGAGTGAATCAATGTACAGCTCTAACCATTTTAAATAGTTAAATAAAAAAGAAAACCAATATGTGAAGGTCAGTGCTGACATTGTGGTGAGCCACCACAACTTCATCATTGTTTGGGGAACATAGGGTTGTATTTAGGCATCCTGTTGAAAGTCTGGTGATTATTTTCTCATCTTATTTGAGAAAAATCACATTTCACTGAATATTGTAGAAGACATAACATCTCTCAAAGTATTTTCATAACCAATTACCTAAGATTATTTTCCATCCTGCAGAATCCAAATTACAATGCTTTTTTAAATCTCTGGCTATATTATCTAGAAGCCACTTGGTACTCTCATTATTTCATAATAAAATAAGCGTTTAATTCAACAAGAACATGACTATTCATGCACTAAACATGCACTTTTTCAGTTACCAGTAATCATTAGGTCATCTCTGGAGGACTTGAGGACCCTGAGGGGTCTCCTGAGTGTATCAGATCACTAATTTTAGAGCATACACTCATTTAATATACCACACACACACACAGCCAGAACAGATCACATTTTTGAGCAGACTGATGAGTCAACATTTATGAAGACAAGTTCTTGTTTTTCTTTGGGTACCACCTTGGGGCTTCTCCAGAGTAAAGAACGGAATGTACTGCTTAAGGATAACGCGAATCCCCTCGTGCCCCAACAACCTTCCATTCAGCTGCTCTTTAAACAGGGAAAAAAGGCAGAGGTAGTCGTAATTAAACCTTAGAGAATTGCTGGATTGAAGTTTCTCTGTGCCTTAACAGTATTCCAGGAGCCTCTGGGCAGATGGAGTGTGGTGGATAACCGGGAGAAAAAGTAGGAGCTGTAAAATCAATAGAGCAGATTGATTCACGTGGTTAATGTGTAAAAGTGTGCACGTTTTGGGAGCCGTTCTTCGATTGACTGCAACACTGAGTCTTGGGCCTGCTGCTGAGAGTTCAACCAAGGGGGAAGTTAGCTTGGGAGAAATAGGAAAACATATATGCATTTCTAGGTGGCTTTTACTGATCCGATAAGAGCCAAGGACAGAGAATTATCCGCTTGGAATAATTTGCAGTGCAAAGTTTGGCCAGTCGATATTTGGTGGTGGGCTGGGTTACACTTCCTTCATTTATAGGCTGCTATACAGTGACCTATTGACTTTCACTTGCATTTCTGGCCTTTGCATACTGACCTTTTGCTTAAAACAAACATGTTTTACAGAAGGTGTGGATTAAAGCATGACCTGAAATCACTGCAAGAATCACTGTGTACTAAAGGATTGATGGAAAAGCTGAGCTGTGTTTAACAGATAATCAATGTTCCATTTTGGCAGAGGGTCCTCAGAACAGTTTCAGAGAAGTGCTCCTCCTTAGGCTAGATGGGAACAGTCAGATTCCTTGTTTGCTGTTTCAGCACCACACAACAAATGACTCTAAAACCACAGCGTGAACATTGTTTTAAACATCTGTCTGAGATTTTTTCCTGTTTGAAACCTTCTTCTCTTTATTTCTCTTTGTGTTGTGTGTGTGTTTTTTTTTTTTTTTTTTTTTTTGCACCTATATCGCAAAACAAAACATTTTATGGGTGGTTGGGGTCTGGAGCTGGACCCTGTCTAATCGTCTTCATGTGATATTTTTGAGAATTCCTGCAAGCCTAAAAGCTATTTTGTATGGAAAAAAAATAAAGCTTATCAACAGAGGAGCAGGAGGACTTTGCGGAGCACCTGAAGATGAAATATCACCTCTTCTGCATTTCTCTGCCTTTTTTTTTTTTTACTTAAGCAGAAAAACGTTATGTGAAATAGTGTAAATGATGAAAGAGGTTTATCCAGAAAAAAAAAATCTACAATCGTGTCATGGATCTGGCCTAACTGTTAGCTCTGTGTAGCGTAGTGGATGAACCCTTTTGCAGATTAGACGAGAAAGAGTCGGTAAACCACGCATTTACTATGAGAGTAGAGATCCCCACCGGGCATCCATGTTCGCACTCACATACACGCATGGCGAAAAAAGGAGCACAGGTAAAGAACCAGAGTACTCACGGGACGACCTGGAGACGAGACGTATCGGGTCGGGCTGGAGACTTGCTTCACTTCCAGTGCCCTGCGCACATCACAAGAGCAGTGTGCGTGACGGTACTGGCTTGTAAAATCAACTCAGAATTCAATAAACCGAACTGCATACACATCTATGGGATGAGCAGATAGTGCCCTTCAATCAACAAGGGAGACGTGATGTCTAGTTGTCAGATGAGTAACTTTAGACTGTCTCGAACCAGATCAAGAAATCCAGTATGTAATCAATCAAGTTGAAAGTTACTTTTCTACAGCGTAATTTGGCTGAATACCACCTGTAACATTTTATGTTATACAGAATGCATGAGATTTCTATACAAACTCAGATGCGGCACAAAACATGTTTCGATGTGACGGCAATATGCGCTCAAATGCCCCTGAAATTAACATCTGATGGATACTAAAACATTTATTTATGATGGATAATTTGTTCGCATTTAATTTATTCTACTCAATGAGACAGTTTGACAGACACAATACATGATTGTTTTCACCAACAAAGTGATTCAAAGCAAAATATAAAGAAATAAGTTGTGTCCTCAAGACTTGTATGTACACGTATGGATGCATATACACTTGTATAGTCTAGGGCCCAGTGTGACTTACTGTGAGCTATAGCATGAGTTCATAGCTCTGAGCTGGTCAACTTCATTTGAAAGCAGTGGAAAATTTATGAAAGTTGTATTTGTTTTTTTGCACCCTCTTGACACAGGTGCCTCTGGAGCAACCATGTATGAGCATACAGGCATCATGCCAAACACCAAGTCTTAGTATTTTTGCAGCACACCCGTGTGATGCTATGTGCTGAAAGGCGGAGAGAAAATGCATGATAGTGTGCCCAGAAACTAGCTGCTTGGGCTTGTACGTTGGTTTCATGCAGTATTTATACCTGACAATTGACCCAAAGACAATATATCTCTTCTTTAATCATCTTTATGAGTGCTGAGACTCATTTGGTGTTTAGGAGCAGAACACGTGTCTCCTTGGATGGGTGATTTATATCCCTGTTTTAAAGATTAAGCAGTTGTAGATCACCTTAAGCACCTCAGCATTAAATGTAATGAAATGACTGAAATAACCAAGTCGTACAAAGAGACGATTACAGCTGCTATTTAATGGGCTGCATCTATCTTGTCCAGCTTGTCCACTGCTGTGATCTGGTGCTTTATTACCTCGGACAAAACATTAACCTTATTTATACAGTCCTCACCCTCTAACAGTCACTATATCTGTCTGCTTCATGGTAACTGACATTATGGAGTGGAACTTACAAAGTCATTGAAACAAATCATTAGGTCAACTGATGTGTGTCAGAAGGATGTTTCCAAGCTGATGTGCTCAGGATTTGTCCTTGTTGTCATGTGACTATTGCGTTAATGTGAAAAACGCCCTTTTCAGTCCTTTCAGAAAAAAAAAAGTCTTTCACATGGTCAGGTTTTATTGCGTTTGGGAGGCTTGAAGCATGCAATAACACACGATCATTGCACAGCGGAGGCTGGGGAACAAAAGAATGGCTTCACAAGGAAGCTGCGGACTGGGGTACCTTGTAGGAACACACAATATATGAAAGGTCACAAAAGAGGCTTGCACGTTTTTTTTCACTTGGAAAGATCCATAAGAAATCTCCCCAATGACAAAATCCAATTGTCTCAAGAACATAAATACAAGAAATATCTATCATGGTCAGAACAAGATAAATAAATGCTGTAATTCTCATTATTGCAATAGTTTGAGGAAAAAAGAATGAACCAAACTCTGTTAATGGAATTGTGTTCTTTCTATTGCCCTATAGTGTCTGTTGTGCATCCAGTGCAAAATGGAGATCAACACAAATTTCCAGGATCTGGATGTTGCTCAGAGGAGCATAGATTGCTCTTATAAGGGATTTTTTTCAGATATTTTTGGACTTTTAGCAGACTTTTCAAAAATCATATTTACTTAATCATTCTGTCCATATGGGAATTAACTTGCCAGTCCAGGAGGAAGCAACATTTGATATTGAACATTCTGAACATTTGAACATTTACATATTGCACAAAATAGCATGATAATGTGAAAGTGGACTGCAAATGAAAAATGAGAAAAATATGGATTAACATGAAGGAATTGATGGTGTCATCATAAACGTCAGCTAATTTAATTAACCTGACCACACACAAAGTTCACCACGCCCTGTGACAAGTGGTATGAAGCGGCCCAGTACTGGACTGTAGAGCAGTGGAGCTGCATTCTCTGGAGTGATAGATTTCTATTCAGTAACTTTAGGATAAGTTTGGAATGGTGTTTGCAATCCAGAACTAATCCTAAGTACCTGACCAGAAGTCTGATTTCTCTGCTCAGTTTTGAATTTCAGCAATAAAAAAGGTCTTCTATTGCTGCTATTTTACATTTTACCTTTTGAGACTTAGTTCCTCTCATTTGGTTCCTCACCCACTCATTAACCCACCGCAGCCACAGGCACTTGAATGAGTCTAATTTTGGTAATTATATAAACATTCTGATCCAATCAGTATCAGAATGGGAATCTTCCATTCTTTGACCAGAGGCCTCAAACAAGTCTGATTTGAACCCTAGTTTTTATGCTGGTGTGGCCATGGTGCAAAAATAAGCACAGTCTCTTTTTAAATTGTGCAACTTTTCCCTCAGTTATCAAGAGACCAAGTCTCTTGTGAAACTAGCCTACAGTATGAATTCCCTGTTAGCCTGCAATCATGTCATGGACTTGCCTTTCATCACTCTTCACATGCTAAAGGAGGACAGGCAATATATTCAAAGAAGAAACAACATTCATTAATTCAGCAGAGAACTTGAAAGGCATTGCAAAATAAGGCTAGTAGGTGAATACTGTCTAAAAGATTTTAGGTTTGCTCATATGGTTTGGCCCAAGGCTCTCCCTTTGCTTGCTGTTCTTTTCAGTGCTTCATTAATGTGGCTTTTATGGCTTGAAAACAGAATTTAAACTTCATTGAATCATGATTTAACATTTTCTTCTGACAACAAAGGTAGAAGTGCCCATAAAAGACAGAAAAGTGTAGAACTGTGAAATCATCTTTGCTGTCATTTCCAAACACTGGTGGAAAAAGTGTATCTTAAAATTCTATAGTATAAAATATATTTCAAATTGTGACGAATTTCTACTGAAGATAGTCTTCCACATTTTGTTGAGAAATGACATGAAAGCTTTTCTATTTATGTTTTTTTATTTTGTTTTGTTTAGGGTTTTTTTTGCAGATGTGAGATGGTAGATTTATTTTGCAGATTTCTCAGGAGAGGTGTGCACTGTTCTTACTGACTTTCACAAAGCTTTTCAAACAGCCTCTCGTTTTAATCAGCCTCATGTTGTTTACAGTGGTGAATCTTTCCATAAAGAAATGATGTGACTAAACTTAAATGAAGTGTGTTTTGAGAGAAGATCTGTTGCTCATCCTGAACTTTATTCTGATAAGCAGAATAAGAGAAGAAAACCCTAGCAAAACCTAATGACCAACTCCAGGTATTTTCAGATGTACATCAATACAGCATCTTTCTTTCTCTCCTCTCCTACTCTTTTTTTTTTTTCTCCCTCCCCTTCTATCTTCATTACTTTTTGCTCTCTCATTTTCTCTTGCTCTCTCCTCTTCCCCCTTCTTACTCTCTTCTTCTTTCTGGCTTTTAATTTTATATATTAAAATGATACACTGGGCTCAAAATAATGTAAAAAATGTAACCATCACTTAGTCTATAAATATGCTTAGTCTATAAACACTCATACAAATATGTCTAAACCATCACTTGGATCTTTAGTCAGGGACCATATTTGCATCATATTTGCATCATATTTGACCATATTTGCATCATATTTTCAAGTTGCACTGACTCTGTACATCATGTCTGGCTCCAGACATGTTACAACTAGGTCTCAAGCAAGGGATCCGTTCAACTGTAGTTAATTTCTGCAAGTATTGTAGTAAAACTGTCATTTCATTGTTGACTTTTGGTTGGAAAAGAAAAGGTTTATCCTGAAATTGACTTAAGGCCCCTACACAATACCAACATAACTGGTTAATTCCTGTGAAGTTTTTGTTTAATTTTGAATTACAATCAATGTGTAAGGTCTAATCATAAGACAAAATGTGCCTCTAGAACCTCTGGAAGTATGTCACTTACTGTGGATAAGCCGTAGTATGATCCGGTGTCAGTCAATGTTGGAGAACAGCAACTATGACAGGACTCTTTAATGAAAAACTGCTGCATATTAGCTCAAATATGTTAATGTTTTTCAATCAGCTGTTTGTGTTGAATCTAGAATGGCCAAAAAAAGGTCATGTGCACCAGTGCATAGTGCTACTGTGTAGTGTTCAGGGCTTCGGTATGTCTCTGGGGCTACTCTTTTAACAAGTGACAGCTGTTCTAGGGGGAATTAAGATAAGTTAAGATAAGATAAGATAAAATAAACCTTTATTAGTCCCAAAAGTGGGAAATTTGCCTTGTCACGGCAGAAAGTAGACAGTACAAAGTTAAGAGCAGCAAAAATTAAGAAAACAATAGAATAGAATAACATACTATATCAACGGAACAGTATAAAATGTACACTATACAATCTAGAAAGATAAAATATGGACATTTGTATTATAAGATATATACATATATGTATAGGTAAAACTATATGTGAGCTAAATGAACTGAATGTAGTTATATGTATGAACATAGTGTGTGTGTGTGTGTGTGTGTGTATACATACAGGTACACAATGGGGTGACAGGCATTGTCAATACAATAGAAATGCACAAGACAAATTGCACATTTTAAATTGCACATCTTGCCCAGTAGTGACAGTTCCACCCAAAAAATTGCATGTTGCATCAAAAAAATTGCACTCAAGTAATATTGCACATAAGAGAAACTACCATGGTGTATTAGATGTGTGTTTGTTAGTCTGTGCGTGTGTGGTCATCTGCAAGGTCTTTGTTGTGGAGTCTGACAGTAACTGGAAGGAAAGACCTGTGGAATCTCTCCGTCCCTCATCGTGGGTGCTGCAGCCTGCCACTGAAGGAGCTGCTCAGTGCTGTTAGGGTCTCCTGCATGGGGTGGGAGATGTTCTCCAACAGGGATGACAGCTTCGCCGCCATTCTCCTGTCACTCACCACCTCCACCAGGTCCAGAGGGCATCCTAGAACAGAGCTGGCCCTCCGGATCAGCCTGTTCAGTCTCTCTCTGTCCCCAGCAGAGATGCTGCTGCCCCAGCAGACCACACTGTAAAAGATGGCTGAGGCCACCACAGAGTCATAAAAGATCTTCAGGAGTGGCCCCTGCACTCCAAAAGACCTGAGCCTCCGCAGCAGGTACAGCCTGCTCTGCCCTTTCTTGTAAAGTTTTGAGTCCAGTCTAGTTTATTGTTCAGATGAACACCAAGGTACCTACTACTTTCTCTAAAACTGCAGCACATCCCCAACATTATCAGTTTTAAAACGCATATAAAAATTATTTAGTGTGTTTGCCCTTGCATTTTTGTTGAGAGCTGAGAGGGGCTTCCTTTTAATGTCCATAATGGTCATTTGTCTGATTGAATCCCACAGTTTCTTTGTGTTGGAGTTCGCCAGATCATGTTCTGCCTGCTCCTTATATTCCCGCTGGGCTGCTCTTATTTGTAAGTTAAGGTCCTTTTGAGCAGACTCCTGCAGTGTCTCCCATTTTGAAAGATGTTCTCTTCCTGTTAATGCATTCCTTAATACATTTAGTAAAATAAACGGTTTTCTGTGGTATAATGGGGTCAACGCAAAAAGAAATATCGGCAGTGGTTGATTCGGTAGCCCCATCAATGTCTGCATCCTCAAAGAAAATGTCCCAGTCTATACAGAGGAAGCATCCTTTTAGCTCCTCCATTTCATTACTGGTCCACTTTTACAGCCTGACCGGTAAGTGGGAAGCAGCTGTTATTGTATATAACAGAGATCAGTGGTACACATAGTATACATATTTCACATGGTAGGACTATTGCACATAATGAAATTATTGAATATATGCACCTCTCAAATACATATTTTATCGTGTTGTTTGTATTGTAACTGTTGTAACAATTGCAGTTGCACATGTTGTATGCTGAATGTTTCTATATGTTGCACTGTGGTCAATGGAGAATTCATCTCACAGTGTTCACAGTTTCTGATAACAACAAAGTAACTTTGAACCTTAAAACTTAAACCTCAACTGGCCTCATAGGCACACTTCAATTCTTTACCATCTATGAGTTTAAGTGAGAGAAATGCATGAATCTGAAGATATTTGGTTAACTAACAAGCTCCAGTTTGGCAATGTGGACCAGCTCCTTCCCTCCTCAAACATTTGGGGTACATTTGCAGAATACATAGGCAGTTTAATGTGAGATTTACTGCAGTGTTTTCTTTATCGTTTTGTATATAGATCAATTTCCATTCACTGTGTTTATTTATTTATTTTTTTTTACTAATATGTCCTATTAAAGTGCACACATTTCTGTTATGTGTATAGTGGTATAGTATGTTCTGAGCCCCCAGCCCTTTCGGGGAAGCCAACTTTGCAGAGGCGTTTGAGAGGAAAAACGGCAAATCCCAGGAACTGGTGGAGGAGTGCCAGTGCTAGGACCAGTGCGTTTATTGTGAACCAATAGAAGCAGGATATGGGTGGCTTTGTAGGTCACTCACTCTGCAGTCTTTACACTGCTTGGAATCTCTGGGGCTACAAAAAGAAATACTAACGGTCCATCACAGGCTGCTCAAAGAGCATCCAGATAGCTGTGAATTAGGATGGGTGACCCGTGGACTAACTCTAATAGGCAGTAGTGTTGGGGACTGATCAGTCCCAGCCGGGTCTTCTGAGCTGAAGGGCCTGATGTTCTTAGGTCACATCCAGCACATCCTATTGTTCTGTTTCAAATTTTAGGTGACCTTTGCGTTAATGTTTTTATATATTTTTGTGAAGTTTTCACCTCTACTCACTTCACCAGGTTAACTGTGCAGGAATCTTTAATCTTTCAGTATAAATGATTTTCACAATTAACGTTTGATGCGTATCTGGACCGGTAGCCTTCAAGTCTTTAATTTTTATAAAGTTACAAAAGTTCACATTGATACATGGCAACACAGGACTCCCAGTCCTGCTCAGTTTTTCTGTCTAATTGAATGTACAATGATGAGGAAAAAGCCATCGTAAGAATATATGGCTTGGAATTTATATCCAAAAATGAAATAATATTGTAAAAGGTTTTATTTCATAAAGTGTATCTGACAAAAGTGCAAAAATAAAAAAAAATGTATGGTAGTTTGTACTGGATCTGCTATGTGTTGTTTTGGTGGATAAAAATTCAGTAAGCTGAAAAAATGGGTAAAAGGTTAATGGTTGTGTAAAATGACAAAATAAGTCTTCACTAACAAAAACATGTTTGTTAGTTAAATAGCCGTTTCTGACTTAAAGTAACAGATATCTAAAATATGTCATCAGTATGATTACGTCAAGATTAACATAATGACACAGAGGAGCAATATACTAAATAAAACTACAAAGTAAAAAAAAAAGTTAAATCCAAATAACATTATACAATAAATAATGATTTTATGTGCAGTATATCAGTGTGTTCCATGTGGAAGCCCAGTATTACTTGTAGTTTCCATCAGAAACCTGGTTTGACTCAATCAGTCCTTCATTAACATTAAATCAGGAGCTGCTGATAGTATTTAACAAATCCAAGCAGTGGCAGCAGGCATTGATGAGAAATCTGGAATCAAACCTGTGTTCTCCTTACCATCTCAAAAAATATCAATTAATTTTTTACAAACAACTAATCTTGATACTTTTTACTGCTTTCTTGATTGTTTGTATTTATTCTAATGTTAATATTACTAGCAGAAAGACAGTATCACATTCTGAAAAAATGGCAATTAAACAGTTTGCACCATTTTTGCAAAGTTCTGTAAATCTGCTCTAATTAAATAAGCAAAAATAAAAAAATTTCCACAATAGATATATAGGTATTTTGTCTTCTTCTTCTTCTTCTTCTACAACATACATACATACTGCCAACTAAATGTTGGAGTATCCATATGGCAGATTTTTGTGCTTAATATAATCTCTGCTGGAATCCAGTTGGCATAACTGGTTGTAAAACATTCTACACATGAAATGGAGAGCTGAGCCCTTATACAGAGATGATGCACTCCCCTGTTTATCCATTCTGTCCACTCTGGCAGTGTATGATCAAAAAACTAAAGAAACCCTAGAGTACATGAAACGAGGGTGTCATGCTGTGATGTGTGTGAAGTGTCGTACTTCAAGAAAGCAGAGATCAATCCAGAACTTCCTGAAATAAAGCTGTTCTATCAGCAAACTGTTCATTAAAAATGACTCCATGCACGGAGACGCCTTCTCAGTCACTGATGGCTACAGATTTATGCAAATCATAAGCTTTAGATGAATATATGTATTTTTTTCATTTTTTCTCATTTTCATCTATTCTTCTTGAAGTTTCTTCATCTCAACCCCTCATTCCGAATCCGGAGAGACCTGCATCCAGAGAGAACCCGGAGATGCAGAAAATGGGAAACGCCTTCTGATGCTAAGCAGCACAAAATATATTTAATTTTTCTTTTTTTCTTTTAATGTTCTATTATTATTATTCTATTATTCCTATTGAACCTCCATTATTCCTATTGAACCTACCCAAATAATTTTGGGTACATTCTTATGAACTTCACATCTTAGAGTAATTACATCTTTTTTTCATTAAATATATTTGAGATGTAAACAAAGACATTTGGAAAGTTTTTGGTGTGAAACGGTCCGTTCTTGAGAAACTATCACAACTGATCACTGTGGTGTTGAATGGAACCAGATGACTATCTCTAAAAGCTCCTTCCAAGAAAGTTATTAAATGTAATTGTCATTGTTGCACCGCCTGACGTCGTTCTACCAGAGTTTTGAGAAGTTTTTGGTCCTAAAACTTAACTCTTTCGTAGTGGAGACACATGGTGGGGGACACATAATCCCCCCAAAAACTGATTTAGTTCAGATTCACCACAATTTTACCATCATCAACCTTCCATATGAACACTCACAGAGACAAGTGGAGTTTCCCTGGAGTCAATAGCGAATTAAAAGGTTGCATTTACCACTGTTGCAAAGACATTCAAGAAAGTAAGTTTCTGCACAAAGAACCATTTCACACCAAACCCACTCTGAAATACTTTGTGTATTACAGTTTAAGCTTATATTTGATCATAATGTACTTTCTTTGGAAAACAAACCTACTTTACTGAATCTGCCCTACAATTCTAAAGATGGAAGCTTGGAAATGAAGGTCAGAGAAGAGACAAGAGAGACGATGAGTTTGTCTTCTATTTATGAATGACTATTCTGCATGCACTCCAAAACACTGCCTCCTTTTGTTCTACCCTGAATCCGCTGCACTTGTGCTCATTGCTTTAACATTTCGGGCACATTAATTGTTTCTCTTCAGGAAATAAGAATTCCTTGAATGTGTCTTTATCAACAGACAATGACCTTTACAGTGTTTCCTCAAGGCCATTGTCCAAACCATCTGTACACCCACATGTGAGAGAGAGAGAGAGAGAGAGAGAGAGAAAGAGAGAGAGAGAGAGAGAATCTTGTAAGAAAACACTGGCATTAAACTTTCTTTTCATCACATAGCAATCTCCTAACAGCCAAAGGCACATTTCTAGTCTTTTAAATTACTAACTCATTGCGATTCACCTCTTGTAGTTCAGACAATTCAGCCCCCCCACCATCTCTCTCTTTCAGTGAATGAATGGTCACTCGCTGAAGCCCCTTTCTCATGCCATGCTCAACTAAATAAGACCCTATGTTTTGTTTGCAACTTAGATTTTGGCCGCAGATCAGCAGAATTGCATTTATACATTGCTATCATCTGAGGTGTAAAATACTTAAGTCATTAATGGTGGTTTCTTACAGTACTCCAGTATTGATTATATATTTTGGTACTGTTTGCAAAACTACACTTGGATTTAGGAAGGGGGTTGTATAAATGTACCTTATTATTATTCATCATTAAGATTCTATATTTTTTATTTGTTACAAACACAGTTATAAGTGTCACATGCACAGATCAGGGGTCACGTCAAGGTCACAGGAAATGAACGTGTCACCCAGTATATAAGCAGGGAACTGGTTTACCATACT